>JAQFVV010000127.1:1562904-1876768 GCA_028023455.1 Epiperipatus broadwayi | reverse complement strand
ATTGTGAGTAGACTTTATTATTATATAGGTTATATATTATATGGAATATCATTTCTAATTAAAAAAGAAAATGTAGAAGCACAGATGAAAGAAATCTGATAGAAAAAATCTCTGGCAGTTACATATAGCCCCTTATTTTAAGAATTAATTTTAGCATTAATGAAATGCAAGAAAAAACTATTTCTTTATAGTAAAAAACTGAAAAGTATTTAAATTCTATTTGTACTAAAATTTCTAATTTGCAAGGTAAAAAATGACTTCATGTCTTCAGAAAAAAAGAATTTTGAAGCAAACTTTCAAAAAGTTTAGTAATGATTCTTTATTCTAAGACTTGTTTATAATTTAAGAATGTTTAGATTTTAATTGCTTAGAATAATTTTTCATTTAACCATGTTTTTTCTAACAATGTCTATTGAAGAATAATTTTTACAATAACTTAATAATTCATTATAAAAAATAAATATTGAATTTTCCAAAAAATTATCATAAAAAAATAATAAAACTAATGAAGTAAAATTATTGTCAAAAAACATAAAAATATAAATATTTTAAAACTTATTATTATTAAATTTATTCATGAATTAAACATCATGGTATATTAATTTTAAATTGAGACATTTTTAATGTTTTAAAATTAATTTACATTTAATCATAAAAAAGTCTAATAGTACTAATCAGTCATTATTAATTGTCATAAAGCTAGAAGTCTTTCACACAACCATCCACAGAATAATTTCATTTAGAGCATCTTTTTTCCCTTAAAACCACAAATATAAATCCAGACATTGGGGCTAACACAAAACATTGAAAGACTTTGGACTTCAATGAAATGGTGTAATAAGCACTAGTGAGGAACAACACAGCAATACCTAGATTCATATTTGGCTAAATTTATCTGATGGAAACTTCATAAAGATGATGATACATTTCTTTTTGTACTGAACAAAATCAAAATAATGTCACCACCAGAATTAACAATTAATAAAAGGGTTCCAATATTACCATATTTCTTTATTTTAGGATTCTTTTTTTTTTTTTTTTTTTAAAGTACATTTACTTATTACCATTTTTTTTTTTTTTTTTGGTGAGAAAATCCTGTTCAGGAAAGATACTGCACAATCACATATTTATTTTGGGGGGAAAATTTTTAATCTAAGTCTCCATATTGGCACAAAAAATTTAATCCTCTGAAAATAAAGTAGAACAGACAAATTCATTGTTTCATCATGACAATTCTTCTAATATATTATGTAGTAAGTAGCATATGTGTATATTTTCCATTTTTGATAATATTTTAGACAATTTTTGTAATTTAGTGTTTGTTTTGTCCATATTTAAATTAACATTTGGTAATTGCATAATGATGTGTCATTGATTACATATTTTTTGTACAGCAAATCAATATTTTTATTTTTGTTAAAAAGTGTACTTTTTAAGATTTTATTTTTTTGGTCAAATTTATATTTTGAGTATTGCGCAATTTATTTTTTAAGGTTGATTTTTTTTTTTTTTGATTGCACAAACATGTGTTAACTAAATCTCCTTTGGGGGGGGGTATTTTACAATTTTTTGATCATATTTTAGACTACTTTTTGTAATTTAGTGACTGTTTTTCCATATTTAAAGTTACATTTGGGAATCGCATAATTTACTTTTTAATATCAATTTTTTTGAAATTCATATTTTTAGTATTGTTAAAAATTAATATTCCACATCATATTTTTATATATTACATGGTAAGTACTATATGTGTACATTTTAATGCTTTTGGATAATATTTTACAGTTAATTTTGTAATTTAGTAATTGTTTTGGTATTAGATCTGCAGCACCTTTTCACATACATATTCAAGCGGCCAATAATTATGTAAATCCAGCAAAAAATATGTACACATGGTATGCTTTGATGAATTTATCATTTTAAGTTTGAAGAAGATCCAAGTGTACATGTTATTTTGGTCAGACCAAAAGATTACAAAGTTGTCAGCAGATTGATACAAATGCGAAAAGAGCTGCAGATCTAATACATGTTGCAGGTCTAATACATAAGTACCCAATTTTTGTTTAAATTTTATTTAATACATGTCTTGCCATAAATTCAATAATAAGCAGGATACATTTATTTTATTGATTAATTTTTTTGCATGTCTTACATGTAGCCATCCTGAAAAAAATTCACATCCCATAAATCTATTGTCAAGCCTTTCTATAATTACCGAAAAATTAATTTTATTCATTTTGAAATTAAAAATGTTGATCACATAATATAAAAAACTACACTAAAAATAAATTGAAATATATAATTTACTCATATAATTTATTATTTAGTATTTTTAGAATAAAGAATTTGCAAAGTAACATGATTTCCTATCACAAATGTAAATATTCATGCCTAAAAATAAATACATTTTTATTATTACATTTTTTTTAAAAAATCTTGAACATATAATAAAGTTACCAAAAATAAGATGGAATATTTAAAGCTTGCTTGTCATAGCAGAAACCATTTAAATTCAATTTTACATTAAAAAGTATATAATTGTGTAATATATATATATATACTATGAAAAATGTACAGTATATTAATTTAAATTAGTATTTTTAGTTTATTTGCTTTATTTTATTTTAATGAAGCAGATTTGAACAGATTGTTTATCTAAATAGTATTATCATCAATATGGCTCCAATATTTAATGAAATATTTAAAATTATCCGGAAAAAATAACTATACAATATTTACTAATAAATATATTAATATATAGAGTATATGAGCACAGACTTTCACACGACCCACTACATTCCACTCTATCTCATACATTAGACATTGTATTTATAAACAAGTTAGTATTTTTGTATAATAATATTTTAATAAAATGTTTATTTAGTCATATTACTGATTTTCAATTGTGAACCTGTATTTTTTTTTAAAATAAATTATTAAAAGTTTATGATATATTTATCAATTTGTGATTATAAGGTAAATGTTTTACAGTATAAAACTTATTAAAATTTATAAGTCTGGAGAATCTAATTGCCTTCGATATTCATAAAAAAAAAAATTATCTTCCATTTCATCATTATAACCCCAGTATTTCAGTAAGTTTGTTCAAATTCATAAAATGTTCATATCTGAAAAACATCAAAAAAAAAAACACTGATATTCAATCTAAATCATCTTTTCTAAAAAATAATGAGTCAATAAATTTTTTTTAAAAAGACATTTAATAGAAAGCAATTCAAGTGTAAATTTTAAAATAGGCATTTTCTAATCAGTTATAAACAAAATATCTAACTTTACAAAAAAATACAAGTATTTAAGGAAAAACATCTTTTTCTATTAAATTTTAACAAAGGAGTGGTATTTTATCATTTAAAAGCTTTTCACAAGAACTACACACCTTTGATCTGATTAATAAGAAAAAATTTTAAAGAAAAAGATTCGTAAAGAACATGGAACAAATGATATCAAATACAGCAATTTACATTTATAATCTATTAGTTATTTTAAAATGTTTATTCACGATGACTTTTATAATACGATTCAAATATAAAAAAAAAAACGAATCATTTATCATAAAATGACAAGCAATAAGAAAAACAAACATTTTTTTATGTTTCAATAAATATTAGCACTAGTATGTGCATTTGTGTACTTTATTCTATTTACATGATTAATAAAACTAAATTTAAAAATTATTTTGGTACATAAGGATTAGTCCGGACACTAATGTTCGTTTTAAAGAACTTAAAAGTTTGGAATCCCATATTTTATTAAAATTTATAATGATTATCGTTAAACATTTCAAAACTCATTGTTTTTGTCATCCTAAAGATTATTGTCTAAAGTATATGTAGACTCACGCTGAGAAGAGATCATTTACATGTCAATTTTTCTATCATATGTGTACATTTTTAGGGCCTGGGAAATTTAAATGATTATTTCTCTTCTTAATATAATTTAATTTAAGCTAAGAAAATCAATTCATTGCTGAAAATAAACAGAAGAACTCCATAAAATAAATAATAATAAAAAACTTTGGTGCCGGACTAATCCTTATTATTTTTTAAATGAACGTGCTATAGAAACAAACTACAACTTATAAATTCAATATATATATATATATTTTGACAAAATAAAATCCCTTTTTACAGTAGCTCCGTTTTCCAAAATTAAAATTATTCTATTCAGAGTTGTTAAGATACAGCTCAGTTTATTCTTTCTCTTTAATTACGTGCTACTACTAAGAAGGTATGTTTTTCAATAATTTTCTATTAAACTGGCAAAAGATCGATAACCTACCTGCCTTTGTTTATGAAAATTTTATAACTGTTTATCAACCATTTATTTTTAACTCATGGTTCATTTGTTTTGTACTGTCTGTATCTCTCTTCGTCAGCTAGAAAAAATACTTTTTTAAACAACCTAAGAGAAATATTGCATAGATTTTTGAATTCACACATCTCTGATTTAAGCATATATTTATTTCTTCCTTTTGAATAATTTTAAAAAGTTCAATAAATTTTGTGTTTAACTTATCCCCATATAGCTTAAATCTGTTTTTTGAAACGAGTCACTTATGTTAATTTTTCTAGAATTATATTTTAAGTTTCATTTTGTCATTTTATCTTGTTTATCATCTCGTTTTGGTTGCCTTATTACTCTTATTATATCATTGATTTTACATAGACATTACTATAATAATGACTGGGGTTGAGACAGTTTAATGTCTCTTAACTTCGATGAGTATTATATATTATTAAATTTTAACTTTTCAATAAGTAGCAGAGAGATTTTCCAGTGGAGTAGAATTAAGATATATATCTCTCAAAGTTAAAAGATCATAGGATATCAATTCTTTCCATACTTGACAAGACATGAACTAAAACTTATGGATTATATTTATTAGGGTTCTACTTATATATTTATCCAAATAATTGATTTGGAAAAAATAGTTTATTAAACAGGTTTTTTATATCAAAGTCACTGCAAAACTTTCAGTATTCATTCCATTTAAATGAAGTCTTTTTTCACACAAATTCTATTTAAAAATTTTTTTACTACTACATTTGGTAGCATAGGCCTTTTGATTTGTGATAGGAAAAACAATAAGGAACTATTCAGTGTACCAATGCAATAAAACATATTTTTTTTCTTGCCTTTTCACATTAGTCAATGGACTCACAATCTGAAAACATATCATTTAAAAGATCAGAAAGGATTAGACATATCTCCTAGCACTTTTAGTTTTTACTCATTGCTTTACATTTATTTTTATCTTTCAAAATCTTACTTATCAACTTCTGGTGATTTTCCAATCATGATTACAAACATTCTTTACTCAAAATAGTTTCTTTTACTCTATTATCACCTTTAAAAAATTTTCTAGTCATGCTTTCATTTAAAACTTATCTTTAAAAAAACAACATTTCATCTAAAAGTAATTCATTAGATCAGTTATGTATTATATTTTTATATATTGTTCAAACTTATTTGTTCAGGATTTTTAAAAAAATATCTTAACTCAATGAAGAATTTTAAAATATAAATGATGTGAAATACTGTTTGCTAATATGTTTTCCCCAGAAATATTGGATAATTTTGAGATCATGTTCTTGCATTTTTAATTTCTTTCTCATTACTTTAGCACATAATTCTTTATTTACCCATACAAAATAAAGGTTTATCGATGTAATTTTTTTTATCTATAATCTGTATATAAGGGTGCAGGAATCTCTTAGTTATTAAATAATATATAATATAACTTTGTTTAAATGAAGTATTTCTTCTCAGTTTTATTTAATGTTTTTTTCTTAGAATTTGGTTTAGAGCACATCACCATCTATCCATTCCAATATTTTTTTTCTATAGCTTAACTAACAATCACAAAACATTTAAATCTTTTTACTGTAAACAATAAAACAAAAATAAACTTGAGTTTTTATATCATTAGAGTAATAGAATGATTAGCTGAGTAATAGATTTTAAAATATTTGAATATGATTAAGTGACAAGTTGATTTTTGATCTGAAAATCTTTGATTTTTGCATTCATCTCCTTACCACTGTGATAAATTACATAGGAAATTCAGAGCAATAAATCAAAAAAACCTATTTGAAAAAATGAACTTTTTTATTTCAATTATCCTAACATTTTCTCACTTTTTATTCATATGTCATAGCATCATCCAGGAGGTGAACCCACAACCATCTGCAAACAACTACTTGCTTGCAAGGCCACTGCGATGACCTCTCGGCTAACAATGCTTGACCATTTTCTCACTTTTTGTTAAATCACACAACAATTTACTTACTTCACTTAAATTAGGAGTAAATATTTTTGTTTAATTTGATGAGATGCCTTAGAGATAGTAATAATTTTGAATGTAGATTTGCCTCGGATATTTTAATAGACTATTTAAAACCTTATTTTTTTTAGGATTTTTTTGAATATATTTTTAAACTGTAGAACATAATTCATATATCAAAACACTCCATTCTTATTAAGAGTGGAGTAGTTTGACAATCTTAAAGTAATTTCTATATCTTGCCTAAAATATATTATTTCCACAACTTAGAAAATTAAATCTTACTCAAGGTAAGTGAAATGTAAAATATTTTCTATATGATGCAGTCAATAAGATATAATCATATAATGAGTTAAAATTCATATTAGGTTTTTCTTAGATTTTCAAAAATTTTGAAATATTACTGCAATTAATTTTACAAACAACTAACTAATTTCAGACCTCCACAGACTGCATAGAAAACAGTTTATAAGGCTATTAGTTGACAGGTTTCAGTTATCCATACTTTATTCATTTTACTAATTCTTTTAATTTCCTTCTGGTTATAAACAGCATAGGTATAGGTTCAAGAGAAAAAGTGAACTAGAAATGAATTCTCTATTCAATTGAAATAACTCAATCTCTTTTAGATTGTCTATATGTTTTCTAAATATAACTCTAATTTTTTATTAATGCTCTTCATTAACAACGCTAAACTCCAGGATGGCATTCTTGCACTCTCTGATTCCAAAGTATTCTTTCAATCATTAAAAAAACATTATTATCCTGATTTTGATTATTTCTATTTTTATCTCTCTATTATTTTTATCACTAGATTTATTTTCATAGGGATAGTCACTTTACAGTTATATATTTTCATAGGGATAGTCACTTTACAGTTATATCTACTGGACTATGTTTTCTTGATATATTATTTTTATATTTTTATATAAATGACTGCTTGTATTCCCAAGTTTTTCATAATTCTGCAGCTATGTATGATATTGTAACTTATTTTTCTAATTCATTACTGATTACTATAAGTATAAAGTCATTAATTGATATTCCTATGGTTTTCTTCTTTAAAATGTTCACTTGTCTACCTTCTGTGCATGGACAATACAGTAACAGATAAACTAGTAGGCTTAACAACTGGGTATCCAAACAAATACTATTTACAAATAATTGGGGTTATTGTATTGATGAAAATGTATAATTCCTTACATTATCTTGATTTTGTAATTTTATCTTTATTTTTTTAATTGTTCAAAAATGGCTTTTTAAATCTAAATCATGGGTGTTACAATGAAGAATAGTATTTTTTTCCATTTCTTTTTTAAAACTATGTTTTGTTAATTGATATTTCAAAATCACTTTTTTCTTACTTGATATTTTTGTATTACATGGAAATTATGAATCATTTAACAACTTTTTACAATCTGAAATGAAATGATCGGTTTTCTTGCAATTATAGCATTCGACATTAATTTACATTTACTGCCTTGTATGCTTCTAATCTTTAAATGTAATTGATATGCTATGCTTTTATCATCCATTATTTTTTTTTATTAATTTTAATTTCTATATTCCTTGATCATTTTAAAAATTTTCCTTCATATTATTTTCTTACTATCTATTTTCTTTTTTTCTTTTGGAATTCTTTTTTTTTTTTAAATTTCACAATCTCTTAAGTTTTGAAATCCTTATTAAATAGTTCACCTACATATTTTTATAATTCCAAGAACAATATTAGCTCTTTGCTAAAGTTATTCACATTTTTTTTTTTTTTTATTTGTGTGTCTACTTGTTCTCTCAGACTCTCTGGTCATTTCCCACATATTGTATCTGAGAAATTGTATGCCTTTTCTTAAAGCTTTAATTTTAACTCTTTTTATTCCAGATTAATTTTTTTTTAGAATTCTTCTTTGTAATTAAATGTATTTAATTTTTTTGCCCATTTTTATCTATTCACAGTAGTTCTTTGTCTTTTAATTTAGAAAATAGTATTACTCTTTAACATTCTCTTTTCAATCTTTTTTTCCCAGTGTCTCAAATAAAGTTAAGGTCTATATTTGGTATATTCTCTTCTATTTATTTAATTATAAATTTATTTAAACGCACATTTATTATGTAAATAATATTCATTAAAGCTGTAGCCTCAAGCACATGCGTATAAAATGCGATAGTAGGGATCTCTACAGGTCTTAAAGTCACAAGCTTACTCATTGGAAGAAAAGAGGGGAGGCTGTAGCCTCAAGCACATGTGTATAAAATGTGATAGTAGGGACCTCTACAGGTCTTAAAACCACAAGCTTACTCATTGGAAGAAAAGAGATCCCTACTATCGCATTTTATATGCATGTGCTTGAGGCTACAGCCTTAATGAATATTATCTATTTATTTAAATAACAAAAAATTGTTGTTGATTCTTCTTTTTTTGTTTTCACCATAGTTTTTAATGAATTCTTTTAAAAAAAAATTAAATTATTATAAAGAGTCCAAACTATGTCTATTTATATTTCTTGGACAAGCCCAACTTCTGAACTTTTTTTTTTAACACATTGCTCTCTTCAGAAAAAATATAGACCTTTACTTATAAATCTCACAATGATGGTAACACTTTAGTTTTTTTCAATTAATATTATTGACTACATATTATCATATCATTCTTAGATTCAAACATATACTTGTAAATAGTGGGAAAAAATGTAAATGGTTCTTCAGATAAGTTGAGACATCCATAAATCACTAAATATCAAAGTCCATTTCTTTTGTATTTTAATTTATGTTGTATAAATTCATTTTATAATATCATATTGTAAAAAAGACATTTTTTTTACAATTAGTCTTTTAATAAATATATAAATGGTTACTAATACTTTTTATTATATTATATTTCTTTTTAGACTTTTATAATTATTATTATTATTAAAGACTAATTATACATTTTACTGTTTAAAGAAGTTTATTTAAACTTCTTTGTATCAAAGATTTTAATCTCTGTGGTCAAGTTGCAGTCTTTAGTGCCTCTATAAGTATATTAGCCCTTTAATAAAGGTGGGATAGTTTGAAATACTTGATTGTTATTGGGATTGTCTGAATAAAAGAAGTATGATAATTTTTACTCTAATAAAAATATTAACAATCATTTATACTCTTATTAAAAGTCTGTTGTTGTCTATGAGATTTTGCACTCATAAGATAAATTGTATTTATTTATATATATATGAATAATATAAAAGCATATATTTATTTAAAACAGTAAATGCAAATTTATAATATAAAACTTAATTTAAAAATATAAAAAAGGGGAGGGGAGATATGAAATTAATAAAATATAATACATATTAATTAATTCATAAATTATTATTCAATTTTTTTTAAAATAAATATATTGATATTTAAAAACATATATTTGCATTAATGTTATAATTATTTTTGTTTTAGAATCAGCATTATTTATCACATTCCAAAGGGGCTCATTTTAATTTATTTATTCTGAATATCTTTTAAGATTTATCACTTTTTTAAAGTCACTATTTTTTGATTTAATGATATATTTTTGCTTAAGTTTGAATATAAAGTGAACCTTTTCTCCTATCATTATGTGCTCATTTACTATTTTACCTTTATTCTTGCTATTTACGCATAAGGAATATTTTTTGTTTTAACTTATAATTTTATTTTTGCTACTCCTTTGGTTATCTGAGTTCTAGCTAAATGATGCATTCCTATATAATTAATTATTTAACTAATTATGTATTGATTTATATAATTAGAGTTATGAATTTTAATATTGTAAATGAGTGCTCTGTATTAGTTTATTGAGATCATCAATATATATATATATGATGTTGAATTGTAAGCCACAATAATGAAAATTCACAAGACCAGTATTAGAGAACCTCCTTTAACCACATTTGCCAAGTTTTAACATAACTAATCACAAAAAAAACTAAAACTTAGTTTAAAATAAGATTTTATTTATTTCTAAATGTAAAGGTGTTTCATATAATTATTAAATGTGATACACTTAAATAATCAATAAATGCCCAAATAATTTTATTGCGAAAAGGCAGGAATTATAATCAATTTAACTTTTTTATAAATCTTATTATTAGCACATGCACATACACACATATATATATATATATATATATTGAAATGATTGTCTCAGTGACATGAATGAGATAGATTATTTAAGATGTGTATGTGTAGGTTTTAAAAAAAATTAGTGATACAATTATAGAATTATAAAGGATTCATAAATCAGATTTAATTTAAACTTTAAAACCTCAGATTTAAAACTAACAGTAACTTTGTATTCAGTTCAACTATTTAAAATCAGACTAACATTAATATTTATACTAAGATAAAAGTTTTAAAATAGATATTTATTTTAAAATTTATATTTATTTAATAACACAAGGATGAAATACATGTTCACGTATATAAATTTATAGTCGATTAATATTAAATGCCAAAAGTTATATTAAAAATTAATATTAAAGGTTTGAATAAAATAAAATAGTTTTAAAGTAACTTATTTTTAAGCAGATCTTTATCAAACTAGGTGGAAAAAGAATAAAACAGTTAAAATTAAAGATTTCTTGGTTTCAAAAAATGCTTAAACAAGATCTTGAAGATAACAAGTTTCTGAAACTACCTTAAGTTTTAATTTAGTCTTTAATCTGAAACTTCTTCATGCTAAAAATAACAAATTTGTTATCTTAAGCATCATAAAAATAGCTGACATGGCTACAATTTATCTCAGAAGTGTTTCAAAATTAAATATGGTTTTAAAAAATATTAGGTCAGTAGATTGTCATTAAATGAAAAATTGCCATTAATTAATGATTTAAAGATCAATAGCTTGTTCATATATCGTCTGTGTCTGTATATGCCTATAAGAAATAGAAAGCAAGGTGACTTTCCAATCTCATGCCAGTATCAAACATGTAAAAATAAGGGGAGATCTAATACCAAATAGAAAAAAAATATTAATTTTTAATTATCAGAATTTTTTTATATTTTAAATGTATTATCATTTTTCATTGTTGTTGTACAGTTAAAGAAATTTGCTACTTAAAAATCTTTTTAATAAAATTATATTTGCGATTTATAGAATATATACTTTTTTTAATGTCAAATTTCAAACTTATAAGCTTATTAGTATGTTGAAAAGAATCTATTTTTTGATACACTAGAAAAAATGATTTTTCAAAAAGCAATAGAATGGTATCCCTCAAATTTAATTAACTTGAAGCTTTAATGCTTTAATTTTTTTTTTGTTTCTTTCTTTCAAAAAAGGAGACCTTTTGATTCCTCTTTGAGGCCTTAAAAGAACTAAGCGGGTTAAAATGCAAATGTTCTCTGCGTATATTTTTCTTTTTGTCGCTATAAATACTATATGAATATTTATATAATATGTAACGCGGATGATCTGCTCACCAACACACATCAGTCAATATGGTGAGTTCATTGGCTTTTATTTTTGATTCTAAGATCAAGAAACTCCACGATCTTTCGTCTCAGGTGGCTGATGACTATTAACTGAAATATCAATTTAGTTTCTTGAAGGCAGAATAAATATGTGTGTGAATGAACTTTTTTTAAAATAGATATTTACAATCATGTAAGACAAAATTAAATTGTCGTCCTTATTTTTGCAAGTCTATAACCATGAGTTAAGGCAGTTATTGGTGGTTGAAGATGGAGGGTAGTAAAAATCCCCTTTTAAAGACCTAGACAGCCATTCATTTATGACTTTACTTACAATTACATATAATTTTCAAAGGAAGAAAGGTTGAATGAATTGGAAGATGAACTGTCTAATATTAAATGGGGTATTATTGGACTTTGTAAAGTTAGAAAAAAGGTAAAGAGACGATTTAAACAGTGGTCGCATAACTTTACCATAAAAAAGATTGAAAGCATTAATTCAATTAAATTTATTATAAATAAAAATGAAAAAGTAACATTGTGGAGATTGCTGGTGTGTTAGACAGAGTGGAAATATTTGTTATTAAAACTTAATAGAAGACATCAAATGGAGATAATTTATGTTTATGCCCTAATAAAGAAATAGTGATTTGTGTATAGATAGCAAAAAAAAAAGGCTTTTGATCAGATCAAACAATATTTTAAAATTGCTGTAAAATAATTTATTGCTAGAATTGGAAAATGATTTAAAGATAAAAAGTGTTGTGAGTAAATTTGGTTATGGTGACAAAAATATGTGATGTGATATGATGTATTTGGCTTCTCCTTAAACGAAGTCAAGAATATCTCAGCAACTATGCCCAGATAAAACTGTTAGCCACTCTATTTTCCATTCCCCACTCTAAGTCTTCTCATATTCTGCCCCATCCCATTTCCACAACATAATCTTTGTCAACTCTATGGCCTTTAAATCTAAATCCCCTTTAACTCACTTTCTGTATTGTCATTTTGTTTATACCTATTCTCCCATAACTTCATTATCTGTACCCTTTCTGCTTTCAAGCATTTACATTCAGTCAACAGATGCCTAATATTTTCTATACCTTCCTTACACAATTTGCACGCTAAATCACCCATAGTTTTTCATTTACATGTATATTCTCTTGTTGCTAAAGATTCCGTTCGAGCCTTAAACAATAAACTACTTTCCTTACTATTATCATAAATTAACTTGCTTCCAATATTTTGTTTACTTCTATATATATTTAAACTCTTCTTACCCTCCATACTACTTCTCCATCTCTCCAACTCCCTATTTTTTATTAATGCTTCTATTTTGTTATCCCATTCCTTACCACTATAACACTCAACAATCCTCCTAACACAATCATCCCACCTTTTATACAAGTAAACCGATATAAATTCTTTATCCAAATCTTTTGCATACCACATTATCTTTCTCACACATCTTGTTATCTGCCTTTTACTCATAACCCAATTAAACACTATTTTGGCTATTCTTTTACTATCCATAAACTGCAACCTACCAAACATTTTCATTTTACTTTTTGCATCTCTCATATAAAAACTTGACCATCGCATTTCTCCTTGAATTGCCTCCTTTGCTGTCCACATCTCTGCATCTAATGCATGTCTTCCTACTTCCCTTTTTGTACATTCTCTAAATAATCTAAAATCCTTTTACTACCACATAATGCATCATTACCATATGTTAACCCTGCTACTGCAACTCCCTTCCATACAATTCTAGCTACATCATATTTATTATATGAAAATACTGTTAGTTTCTTTACCAAACCTTTTCTTTTCTTTGCTTCATTTACCAATTTTTTCTCCCATTCAACCAAGCAATTTTCCTGATTACATAAGATGATTCCCAAATACCTATATTCATCCACCACACTTAACTTTATATCCCCCAATAAAAAAACTACATCCTCTCTTTCCCCAGTATTAACCATCATTATATTTGATTTTTCTTCACTAAATTTAATCCCCATCTCTTTACCCACCCTTGCACATGTCCTCAACATAATATCCATATCTTCTCTTATTTCTGCACAGAAAAAGATATCAACTGCAAAAAAAAGACCCGACAAAGTATATACTCCTTTGCCACCTATTAATGGTATCTCTACCCCTCTTCCTAGTCTTTCTATTGCTTTTTTCATTTCACTCAAAAACAACAAAAACAAAATCGGTGACATAGGGCATCCTTGCCTTAATCCCACTCCATTTTTAACTTTAACTGATTCTATATCCCCTAATTGGTAAGTATAATAATTATTTTCATATAATTTCTTAATAATATTTACTAAAGCTTCATCCATTTTCAAATTGGCTAATCTTACCCATAATCTATTTTTATTTACTCTATCATATGCTTTCTCTATATCTATAAAATCATATATAATGATCTACCTGAATTCCTACTCATCTCCATAAGTTGTGTAACTACAAACAAACTATCTCCTATATGCCTATCTGACCTAAAACCTCCTTGCATTTCCCCCACTACATTATTCTCTTCCATCCATTTTACAACTCTTCCAGCTACCATATATGCAAAAACTTTATATAAAACTGATGTTACCACTATTGGTCTATAATTATTTAACTTTCTATGATCCTTACCCTTTCCTTTAAATAATAATTTTATTCTTGTATTACTTCAACTACCTGGAAAAACTGTCTTCTGTGCCATCTTATTAAAACATGATAATAACTTTGCTTTTGCTCTATGCCCTAAATTCATTACCATCTCTGCTGCCCATCCATCTAAACCTCCCACCTTTCCACTTTTCAATCTCTTTCCCACCTCATTCAATTCATTTTTTGTGAACCTAATATTCCCACTACTAACTGCTTTCATGTTTTCTATCACTAATTCCTTCACATCTAACATCTTTTCTATATCCATTACATATCTATTTAAGATTTTCTCTAGCTCGCCTTTAGAGCTACATCCTATTCCCTCATCATCTATTAATACTATCTCTCTTTCCCCTACATTTCTCCTTTTAATGTAATTCCAAAATTTTTTACTCCCATCTCTTCCACTTTTATTAATATCCTCCAACAATTTATTATTTAACTTCATCCTCTCTCTATAATTATCCATTTTAGCTAGCTTCTTCTTTTCTAAGTACTTTCCCCATTTAGCATTAATATCATTTTCACTTTCTTTATTCTTAATAGCACACTTATATTCTCTGCATGCTTTTTTCCTCTCTTTTACACTTTTACTAACTCTCATTTTTTTATTACTTTTATTCTTCTTCATATTCTCGACTAAACCCCTATTTGCCACTTTTTCTACTTCACCACACCAGTCCTTATACTCATCCCCAACCAACTGCTCCATGGTTTCTTCAACTTTTATTTTATACTCTTCCAACTTATTCTTATCATTCACTCTCCATCCACATCTTTTCACTATTATTTCTATCTTTATTTCTATCCTCCATCACATTACTAACCATTTCTATTACAATAAAGTTATGATCACTATTACATACTCTCTCTTCATTATCAAACACCTTAATTTTTCGTATTTTATTCATTCCCTCTTTCTCTACCAATACATATTCTATTGTGTGAAATACATTATTCCTAGACTTTGTGTATTGTCCATCATATACATTTGATAAATTTCCAATGCTCAAATTTACTCTTTGACAAAATTCCTTCAAAAACTGACCATTCTTATTATCTACATCATCAATTTCTTCAATATACCCATTCATATCCCCTATAACCATTATTCTCTTCCCCTTTTCTTTAAAACTCTGTATATTCTTAACTAGGCATTCATATATACTATTGTTCCACTCCATAACAGTTTGACTATCTCCAGTGGTGATATACACTACAGCCACCATCCATTCTTGTCTACCCAACCTTATTTCAAACCACAAATGTTCTTAAAATTTAACAGTATTTAAATTTTTTTTGATATAACACCTATACCACCACCTCTTTTTTCTTTTTCTTTTCTGTTTATACTCTGCCATACTACCTCTTCCAAAATAGGTTTTTCTTCTTCTCTTAGATGAGTTTCCACTATTGCTAATACCTCAAGCCCTTCATTTTCAATTGCTTTATTTAATTCCAGCCATTTTTCTGGTCTCCTACCACCTTGCATATTCAAAAACCCAATTTTAACAATTTCTTCTTTCCTAACTACTCTTTTATAAATTCTTTTGCTTCCTTTTTCTCCATTACATTTATAACAAACTTTCTTACCACTAATCTTACAAAACCTTTCCCTCTCCACATCTACACTTATATCTAAATCAACCATCTTTTGCTTATTTCTTATATCCCCTCCATTCTTCTTCTTTTTGATAATATTACAATTTAAAATCCCACCCCCCTTTAAAGGTTTCCCGAATTATATTCTTTAAATATCAGACTCCCTAAAACTTCACTTCCTTGTTTTCCTAAGTGCAACCATCTTTACTATACAACTCCCTTTTTCCAATAAACCAATCCCATACATCCACAAACACAACATTATTTCTCTCACACAATTTTTTCACTCTCTCATTTATAGAACATGCTCTATCTAACACATGCCTCTTATCAAATCTTGGTAATAGTCCCACTACTCCTACTCTTCCTTTAATCTTTCTCAAATTCCTAATCAATTCTACATACTCATCCATTACTTTCTCTGATGGCTCTAACAAATTATTAATCCCTACCATTACATATACATCTCTACTACCTTGCTTTCTTACTTTATCTGTCACATCCCTAATTTTTGCTCCAGGCAAACATACTCTAACATACCCCCTTCTATTTTCCCTTGCAATTATATCCCCACATTCTCTTATTAGTGAATCTCCTATCAATACTGCCTCATAATCTACTTTCTCTACTCCATCTTTAACCTTTTCTACCACTTTCTGAATTTCCTTATCATTTCTTCCTTATCATTTCTACTCAATATTTCTTTTATCTCCTCACACTTCGTCTCTAACAATTTTAACTTTACTTCTACATCCTTCATTTCTTCCTCTCTCTTACTTATTCTCTGGCTAACCATCTCCATTGCATTACTACTTCCTTCACCCATATTTTCTGACACTCCACTAAAACCATACTCTGTCCTATCTTTATTAACTACATTTTTCTCCCTCTCCTCTGACTTTCTCTCTAGACTACCTACACTTAAAAACCACTTTCTCACCTCTTTAATCACATTTACACACTGACTACATATCCAGAAACCTGTTACATCCTTCCTATTCTTATTCAAACATTTCAAATGATACACCTCAACACACACTGTACACTCTACTACTGCTCATCTAACACCTTTCTGTTGATTGTATATACATTGTGCTACACAAATGCAATCCATATTCTTATTTTTCAAGTCACCTATTCTATATTTGACTTTATAATACCTCTACTATTTTTCAAACACCTTTATACTGAAAAATAAAAAAACTTTTTTACTTTTTCCCAAGCTTGATCAAACTACAACCACGTGTTTACTAACGTTAGGCCTTTTATCTCAAAATAAATGCCTATTTTAAAATTTAAAAAACTCTCAGTAACAAACTTAACTAAAACGAATTAAACTTACATACAATTTTTTATAAATACCTTTTTATAATATCTCACCTAGTCTTCAAACACACTTATACAGAAAAATAAAAACTTTTTTACTTTTCCCAAACCTGATCAAAACTATACCCACATGTCTTCTAATATTAGGCCTCCCAAACAAACATTGCCTTTTTTCTCAAAACGAATACCTATTTTAAATTCAAAAAACATTCAGTAACAAACTTAACTAAAACAAATTAATCTTAGATACAACTTTTTTATAAATATCCTTACGCTATCACACATTCAACAGGAACAACTTTTTTTAAAAAAAAAAAACTTCTAACCCTAAAATGGCGAACAAAAATCTTTCAGACAGTTAAACACAAAAATTTTCAATCTTTCAAATAACTCACTCTCTCGATCACAATTTTACTTTCATTCACAATAATTATTTTTTATATGACTGCTCTCAAAAGATCAATCTCGCACATAAAGAAAAACAGAACTAAAACAAATTTTAAAAATATCCAAATTCAACTTGGTTCCATTTGCTTCCAATGCCGTGATATGAGAGACACAGACTGGTGGAGTTTGTAAAAAAACAACAACTATATTATGCATTTTTATTTTCAGAAAAATGCTAAATGGATTAGGACAATGAAGTTTACAAATAAAGGTACAGCAGAATTGAATTATATTTTTTTATGAACCAAAAGCATATATTTGATTGCAATGTTTTTTAATAAATTCAATACTGGAAGTAATCATTGGTTAATGAAATATAAGATGTTGTTAATGCAAAACTAGAAAAATAAAAATTATTATAAAAAAAACAGCATTCAGAGTTGATATTTCTAACTTCCACACACATTAAATTAAAACTTGCAAATCATTTTAAAATATTAACAAATTTTGAAGGTGATTCAGATTTGAATGAAATTAATAAAAAAATAATTGATAGAGTATTAAAAACTGCAACAAATATAGCTGGTATAAGAAAATAGCAATTTGTCAGTAAATTTTTTACTGAGACAAGACAATTTATGAAGAAAAGAAGAAATATGAAACAAATATAAAAATGATCAATTAAAAAGAATTGAATATCTAGATTTTTATAAAATGGTAGGAAAAAAAATTAATATTGTTATTAAAAAAATATAATTGTGAATTATCAAAAAAAAAACTACTGAAGAGAATAAAAATCTTAAAAATATAAAACCACATTTGGAAGTTGGTAGAAAGTTATTTTTACAATAAGAAGACAAGATGAATTATTACAAAAAAGAGAGATGACATTATGAAAAGTGTGGAAGAATTCTGTGAATAATTATATAATAATAAAGAACATGAAAACAAAGTATCTCCAACAATTGCTGCATCTTCTGAACTACCCAGTATTTTTGTGAGACATGGAATTAAATCTACGAAAGAAGGAAAAGCTCCCAGTAATGATAAAATTATAATCAATATCCTAAAAGAAGCAGATGAAGAAATACAATTTTTTTTGGCAAAGTTATATACTAAATTTCTAAATAATAAAGATGTACTATATGATTGAAAGAAGTCAGCAGTAATTTTGATATTTAAAAAAGGTGATAAAGAAGATATTAGATTACAGATCTATCATTATTTTATCAGTTCTATACAAAAAAATTTCCAAGACAATTATAACTTGCCTACAGTGAATTTTAGATTTTACCCAAACAAAAGAACAAGCAGAATTTAAAAATGACTTCAGCACATTGGATCATATCCAAGTATTGAAAGTTGTTATAGAAAGGATCAATGAATATGCATTGCCATTATATTTTGGATTTATGGATTGTGAAAAAGCATTTGATTCTATAACAATTTCTTCAATAATTAAAGCATTAATTCATCAAGATGTACTCAGGATATTGTCATATTCTGGAGAATATTTATCAAAATGCAACAGCCATGATTAAATTACATAGTTATTCTGAGGAGATAAACATTGAGGAGTATGTATCACAGGGTGGCTCCATATCTCCAAACCTTTTACAGCAGTTTTAATTAAAAGAAGTATTTATGTCAATTAAAATAAGAAGCTAAGGAATTAAAATTAAATGATCATTATTAAATCATCTAGATTTTGCAAATAATGTTTCAGAGCTTCAGAGAATATTGTGAGAGTTATCAAATGAAAGTAAAAAAGTAGGATAAAAAAAACACTAAAATAATTAAACTAATATTCAATTAATTTTCTTTAAAAACAAGAAAAAAATAAAGATTCATAATGATAAATTAGAAGTAGTTAACACACACACACACACACACACACACATATATATATATATATATATATATAGTACAATTATATTACAGTACACATTCTAAATATATTAAAATTAATAAATATACTGATACTAAATAATCTTAAATTTCATTAACATAAAAAAATTTAAGAAACAGTTTAATCATTAGAGATTATTTTTTTAAATTTAAGGTTGTATTATAAAAAAGTATCATTATTAATTCAATTAATTCAGTTTGTATTATTTATGATTTCACTCGAGGTGAATTATTTATACATATTTTACTGCACTTTTAACCATTCATTTTTCTGCAGTTGAATCAGCTTAAATTTAGAATTGGTATCTGAAGTTTGGTGATAACAAGTTTGTATATATTGTAAATACAATATTTTTTATTTTTATAAAAGCAGAGCCTGTATTACTATAGTGTTTATTTAAGCTATAATAATATAAATAATTAAGCAAATAAAGCTCTTGCTTATCCCAGTTCTAGTGTCCTAGCTATATGTTTTTTGGGTAGAATCATTGAAAAAGTATATAGAATATGGTATTTAATATGAGAACATTAGATATGCAAAACTGAAGTACATTATAAGATTAGTATTATTATTGTTGTTATCACATGCTTACTAATAAATGTACATAATGAATGTGAGGAAGGATAGATATTTAAAAATTTTACTCATCAAATGCAGCTTAATGGCATCCATTATAAAAATGATGATCAGGACTCTAGCCCAAAATGCTAAATTTATCAATATTTATATAAATTTCATCTTACAAAGATTCATGCCAGGAAATGCCATATAGTTGATAATGGTTATCTTTACATATCATGTATATATGCACATCTTATATATACTCAGTGTGTATATATATATATATATTGTAACTTTATGGTTGGACTTATATATTGTAACTTTATGGTTGGACTTGATGTTTATCAAGCCTTATTTAAGTAGTCAATTATATAAAATTTTAAATTTTAATTAATATTAATTATTCAATGTTAAATCTATGTATGTTGTATCATGATTGTTAGATTACAAAATAAAAATAGATGAATTTTATAAATAAATCTTTTGAAAATGATAAAGAATTGGGATGTTCAAGATGTGTGCTAGCCCTCTACCAGATTTTGTGTGAGACTTTTTACATAGTCTGTCAGATGAATTAATTTCAATGGTGTTAATATAATTAATCAACATTAAATTAGAACCATAAAAATATTTAGTATTTTATTATTGAACAATAGTTGTTAAACAGACTTAAAATTATAGTTATTTTAAATTAATCCTTATAATTAATTATTAAGCATATTTTTATTGCAATCTAAAATAATGTTGAACAGCTTAATTAGTTGTCATTTATGTTTATAGATGAGTTATTAATTGTATGTAAATATATTCACATACACCAATTTTGTTGGTCTGTTAATTTTTACAATCAGCCTTTTGGTAAAAGTTAATGAATAGACCAACCCAGATTTTTATAGGGGGAACTGAAAATTATTAGAAAGTGAAAGGAGAATTGGATTTGAATTGAAATGGAATTGAATTGGATTAAGTAAAGCTCAGTAGTTATATTTCTCTCTAGCTATTTTTCACTATACAAGTACAAAGTATTTGTTATTGCCAATCTGTAATTAATGGAGTAGAAATTCTATTTGATTTGCATGTATGAAGACAGACTATGACTATCAACTGATAATTATAAAATGGTTCACTGTAATACTAGACATATTGAAGAAAAGCCCACCAAAAAAAAATTCAAGTTTTAACCAACTCAGGAGTTTGTAAGCTTGAAATTTTGCTACTTATTTTATAACAGTATTAATTATAGTATTTACAAAATGCATTATAAATACAGTGATAGTAAATTCAGAATGACAAGAGAAAAGGAAAAGAGAAAATTATTTTGTACTTTCAATTGGAAAATAAATTTAAAAAAGCAGACTATGATAAAAGATATTCACGTTTTCACTAAGGTGAAATATTATTTAAAGTTAACTCTAAATACCACAATTTTCATTATGTTATAAAAGCGGCAAAATACATGAAAGTAATTTAAAGAAAATTAAAAATTATTTTGTTGCAGTTAATTAAAGCACAGCAATAGTCTCTAACCACCTAATTTAACAATTATACATAAATATAATGAATTACTAAAGTTTTCAAAATATTTTGTTAAATTTCTTGACATTAAAAGTTTTTTTATATTGCCTTAAACTTATGTTGGAGTAAAACTGGACTCATCATTCTGGAATTATTATGGGATAAATGGAATTAACACATTCATTAAACTGAGTTATAGTATTTCATCAATATTGAATTAAATGTTAACTTAATTTCTAGTATATTAATTAGTGTGTTAACCACATGATAATTATCAAATTTATAATATATTATTTAAGTAATAACTTGTAGATTTATGACGTTACGCTTGTCCAAATTATGATAATATTAAATAGTGCTATCACACTTATAACGTAAAGCTGTATAATTAATATCAATTAGTCAATTATGATTATGAAAAGTACAGTTTCTCGAAAGTGCTCAGCCATTTTAATTGACTAATTGATATTAATTATACAGCTTTACGTTATAAGTGTGATAGCACTATTTAATATTATCATAATATATTATTTATTAAATAGTTCCATCATGCAATAAAATATAAGAAATTTATATACGTAATAATAATAAGAAGCAATGTTTATTTTCAACTTCTTAATTTCCTGCGTATCAAAGTGTTTAAAGTTAACAGAAGAAACTGCAATCATTTAAAGATCCAACAATATACCTGGATTATTATTTAAATTAATGAATAAGTATGAAGTATATTCATATCATAGAGGATCAGCACATACATGTTGAAAGGGATTCTCACAAATTTCTGTAGAGAAAATAAAAGCCATAATGATACCTGTAGAGAATAAATGTTCAGATTATTGTCTTGTAAATGTTTAAAAGTAAACACTTATATCTTCAGGTAATCTACTTATTAGATGTAAAAGAAAAAAATAAATATTTGCCATGCTGATAAAGAAAAAAATGAGATGATAGAAAATATATAGGGTAATTTTGAAATGTAAAAAATATTCGTAAATTAAATTATGCTGCAGATTTCGAATGGTTGTAATCAAAATTTTGTTCTCTCTTTGTTTCACAAGATGAAATGTGAAAAAAAGTTTATAGTTTATTATTAGTTTAACATGTATTGTATTGTAACATTATATATGTTTGTGTTACTGATATAAAAACCGATGCACATAGAAAATGAAAATATAAATATAAGCTTGTTCAAAATAATAATAATAAAAAGAATAAAGGTAATCTTATTTAGTGTAAATTTTGTTCATATTTTAAATATGATCACAGGTAAAAAGATAAAATTTCTCCTAATAAATCATTAAATTTTGTTAAATTATTATGATTTTGTCTTAATATTGTTTTTCTCGTTGGTAAAAGCTGCAATTGTTGTATGGTAGTAAAAGGGTAACATTCAACTTTAGTTAATTTAAGTTTATTAGATATGGTATTTTATATATAATACATAACTAATTTACAGCAGATGACAGTTATAGTTGTGGATCACTTTCGAATTGATATTGATAATTGTAATTTTCATGTATAAAATGGTAACATATCCCATTTTGCTTAATGTTTACATTTATATGGTAAGTGATATTAGTATGAGATTTGGTCAATATCATGTTGAATGATTATAATGATACATGTATAATATTTGGAATATGTGGTATATCCATATTACATCATGGCAGGTATACTTATTCCCTTACCTTGAGTGAGAATAGAAATGATTATGATGGGTGAATCATGAATGATATCTATTGTGTTTTGGTCTGGATTACAGACCCCCCCCCCCAACACAGAATAATGTAAAATAATACTGAAACAAGTATTATGATTAATATATTTATTATATGTACAAATATATGCAATACAATATACAATATATATACAAGAGAATATTTACAAATGCTGAGTATTGGAGTTCAATGTAAACTCTGGATTTTGCCTACTACTTTCAGCTACACCTGATGCCTTGCCTCACAGGTAGGGTGCATGGCTCTTCCAGCTGTATAAGACAGCTTGCCTTGAGCCGAGTGTGGTCTTAGCAGTGTCCAGTCTCTGTGGGACTTGCCTAGCTGTGTAAATTAAATAGCATAGTGCTATCAATGGGAATACTTACTGCTGTTTAGGTTAGCAGAGCTTCCCTGGGAGAATGCAAAGAGTCTGTTTCAGGTTAGAGAGACATTCTTCCCTGATTCTTACAAAAGGCTGACTATTTATATCCATATTCCTGACCTTATTGAAAACCTTCGGATTCAGCAAGCATCATTGCTTATTGGCCTGTAATAATCATTGGCTATGTCTTTATCTATACATCAGCCTATTGGCCTGTGGAAAACAATGCTTAATCTAATCAGATAAGGAGGCATCTGGAATAGTCCACTTCTGAGAGAAGGGAGGACTATAACAGTACTCATAAAGCTTTGAGCAGATTAAGGCCATATTTTCATAGTGTATTCATATAGTTATTTAAATAAGGGATTGACCACCCTTTCCTTTTTCATGCCACTAAAGGTACTCCAAAAGTGACATTGGGATTTTGGACCATTTGCAGTCATAAAATGACAATGGTCTAGGTTGTTTGTTCATTTCTGTTTGCCTTAGATCAACCCCATTATATCTCTAGATATATTATATGTTTCACTATATTCCATATTCTTAAGTTTTAACAATTTAACATTGATAGCAATAGAATTGTTTCTGAAAGGTAGCATTTAAAAATATAAACTGCACTTAATATTAAGCAAATGATGATAAGAAATAATATTTGTCAAAAGTTATTTTATATTAGTAGATTGTTATCTAGTGCACATCTATTTGAGGTGATTTTATCTATGTCATTAATCTTTGTTATTTATTACTTATATCCAAGTGCTTAGAATGCTGATGTTTTTCATTAGGGTTAGGAAGAGTCCTATAATATGAAATTAATGATTGAAATGTAGGACAATAGTAGTACTGACTCTCAAAGTAGTGTTGACTGTGTACTATCATAAAAAGATGAATAAAATAGCAAGTCAATAGTTTTATTAACATATTGTAGCATAAATTATTATACTTTAAGAATATTCACTATGTTATCTTGTCTAATATAATATTGATAGTTTGTTAACTATCAGGACAAAAATTTTTGGAATTATATTATCTGTGTAGTTTCATAAAATTGTGCTTAATAAATAAATAAAATATAAAGCATGTAGTAAGTTAAAATAAATTCAAGTGAAGGAATAGATATAAATGATGATGTATTAAAATTGTAAACAAATCCAAAGAGAAATATAATTATGTAATTAAATCTTGTTCTGTGTAGTTTCTGTTCATAATTGACCAAGAATATATATGTCTTCTTTTTGATGTTATTATTTTATAAATTTTTAAATAGTGTAAATAAATTTTGTTTTAAAAATGTATCCAATTGTCTGTGGCCTTATTGCTAAACACTATCCTTATTGTTACATCCATTGCTATTAACGCATTATTATTATTATTGTTGTTATAAATATCATCATCAGTTAATATGATTGATTTTATTATGCGTTAACATATCAGAAATAAGTTTTGCCAAACTCTTATATTTAAAGTATATAACGTTTTACTACTTATTGATCAAAACACTGTTAATCTTAAGTATATATACTATTTTCAAATAATGCTTTAAGGATTAAATATTTAGTTTTTGGAATAACCTTTATATATATATATATATATATATATATATAAATTATTAGATACCATCATTCACTGATCTTGATCATATTGTCTATGGTCATTAAATAAAAATTAATTAATAAATTATTATTGTATTTACTTTATTATTAAGAATTTATTAATACATCATAAGATTTAAAGTTTATTTTTATTGTTGCCATTAATAGTTAAATATTCTTTACTAATTACATTGTTGCATTATGAGCTATCTTTGCTTGCTATATTTGGATAGTAGCAAAATCCTTCTTATTGATCCAGATATACTTTTAAAATAGTAACATTTCAAATTATTTGAATCCTGAGAAAATTAAGTTATCAATTAATAGTTTCAACTTTGACTTTATTGTTAGTTTTTCATTTTGTAAGTTGTCTGTTATGCCTTGCCTTGATCTCTTATGTTCATTTTTATAGTTTAGTTGATTCAGTAGAATTTTAAAATGTAAGCTTCTCTCTCTAGTTTAAAACCTATAACCCATTTTAATTTAGTAGTTAAATATTTTATTTTATTAGTCAAGCTTAAAACTCCTTGTCTTTGTTTCATTATTATCTTACTTTTGTTTAAAATAATATTAGTTTAATAGTTCAGGATCTCATTCTTCATCACCAACATTGTTATCATAGCTCATCCATATTTTACTTTCTTTTATTTTCATCCTGATTTCATCTGAAGTCACTATCAAAATAAATTCATTCATCATTGATTTTTATTCTATCACAACTTTAACTATTCATCACCCTAACATATTTTCTTTTCTCTTTTCATGATTCTTAAGTCCATTCATTTTCATTAATTAATTATTATTTGTTCTTCATCACCCATTTAATCATCTACAGCTTTATTCATTTATCATCCAACTCATAATTCTAATTGCATATTCGTTTCATAGATAGATGCTCTCTTGATTATTAACCATTTAGTAGAAATACAAGTTAAATCTATCGTTTAATATTATTTTAGATCTCTGAAGTTAGTTTAATCAATATACTTTGTTTAATATTAGATATGAGATGAAAGGTTAATGTAATGTAAGATCAGTAGTACACTTTGTGACCTTCCCCTAAATTTAATCATGAATATGCTTACTAGCCAGTTTTTATATAATTCTCTATTGTATTTTGATCCCATTATATTTTCATTTGTTATTATGTTTTACTATAGAAAGGTATTTACAATATATATATATATATATATATATATATATATATATATATTAATAAATATATATATATATCTGATATATATATATATATATCAGAGATGAAACATTCATATATTGAACTGAATGAGTGCTTGCATGGAAAAATTCACTAAAACTTTCAAAAGTTTTAATTAAAATTCAATTTAAAAAATTCACTTTCAATTTTTTTTTTTACCAACAGTTGAATTGTTTTCATATACGGAAAGAATGAACTTTCCCATAGATTATAAAAAGTTCAAACAATGCTAAGATCTAATTTACAGTTAAAACTTTTAAGAATATTAAAAGCATTTGGAAGATAAAAATATATTGATAATGTATTATCTATACTTAAACAAATCACAGTCTGATTATAATGAGCAATTCAAATTCATTCTTTTTTTGTATGGAATTACTGTTGACTTTCAATGTTTTTTACTAACAGTTAAATTGTTTTTATATATATGGAAAGAATGAATATGACTAACACATTCCTGTAGATTATAAGAAATTTAAACAATGCTAAGATCTAATTTACAGTTAAAACTTTTAAGAATGTTAAAAGGATTTGGAAGATAAAAATATATTGATAATATATTCTCTGATTTACAGATAAAAGAGTTTCAGATTTTTATAGATGTGTGTAATATATATATATATATTAGGCACCATTATATAAAAATTGTTGTGACAAGGGAAATAAAAACATTATTGAAAAAAAGAAATGTGCTTCCATTTCTTAAAAAAGTCAGGCTTCATCACTGGTATATATGTTACATACATGTTCTCAGTGACATGATGTCACTTTCCATATATTAGTTGATTGGACAACATTATACCATTAAATACTAACTAAAAAACAAAACAAATTTATACTAAAATTCTCTCACCATGGCTAGATCCATTAACAAATAGACCTTCTGAAGTGAAATTCAACTAGATATCAAATACAAAACAAAATAGCTATCCCATAAGTTATACTATTCATCTTTAATGTCAAAGGAAGTTTTCATAAGATTGATGGCTTCAGGTTCAAGATTTATTATCTTCTCAGAGTTTCTTTGACTTCTTTTTAATTGTTTTTTCACAAGAAATAATCTCTTCATAGTCAAATAATATTTTATAATCTATATTCAAGCCATAAATATACAAAGCTGAGTTATGATATCTATTTTTAACTTTACTCTTATAATTTTAACTTTCATTAAGACTTAATTTACTTTAACTCACAATTTTATGACAACTTCAAATAATGTCATAACCTATATCAGGAATACATTTATTATCAATTGATATCAACAAATAAAAAATCCTTCTCCTTTTTTCTTTTCAAAAACTTTATTTTTTATCTCAATACTGAACATATATATACATTTATATACAAAACTCCAAAGTTTCAACTGTTTTATCTCATACGTTCAAGGATATCTTTCTCCTACTGCTATATTTTATTACTCTTTTTTTTTTAATTTACATTGTTTAATTACAAATATATCTTAAAATCATCCAAGAAATTTTCTATAAAATTTGTATAGAAAGTTTCTTGGATGATTTTAAGATATATTTGTAATTAAACAATGTAAATTTTTTTAAAAAAAAAGAGTAATAAAATATAGCAGTGGGAGAAAGATTTCCTTGAAAATGACTGTATGAGATAAAACAGTTGAAACATTGGAGTTTTGTATATAAATGTATATATATGTTCAGTATTGAGATAAAAAATAAAGTTTTTGAAAAGAAAAAAGGAGAAGGATTTTTTATTTGTTGATATTATTGTAGAACATATATATTTTAAAAGAAAAAGTGGATGTACTTTTGCTGTGTTATTATATATGATTATTATCAATTGGTGTTGCAAATAATCTAATAATGAGTTTAAACAAAGGTCTTTTTTCCAAACAACTTTTGTACCAAACAATAAATCATTATTCTTATGAACCAATCTATTGATTAATGAGTTAAATGGTAAAGAAATACACTCTTTATTCTCATTAACATTTAAATTTTTATTAATATCAGGCCTATAAATATTTTAAATATAATATTTCTATTAAATTTATAACCTAATTTAATATAATCAGAAACAAATTGACTTCTTTGAATATAAGCATTACTTTCAAAATTATTAAACATTTTATTATTGTAACAAAAATTCAATAATGAAATGTTTTAATGAGTAAAAGATTTACAATTGTTAGGCCTTATCATATTTCTTAAATTTTTATGCTTAATAAAATGACTACAAAATAAAATATTACCAACCTTATCAACACTTAAATTTAATTTAACAAAATCAAAAACACCCCCATCAATAGTAACATTAATAGTAGAATCAAAAGCATTCAATCTATCAAAAAAAAAAAAAGAAATCCTTCAATTTATATTTTTGAATAAAAACAAAATCTTTAATATATCTAGCAAATAATCTTAAAGAAACAGAAAAATGAATAATAACACAACATTACTCTCTAAAAATCTTTTATTATATCTTTATTTATATGTATTTGAAAAGAACGGTGAAATATGGAGATGTTTATTTTATCTTAAAAAAAATCAATATAGACAGCACACATAAAGGAGAAATAATATAACCAATAATCCATGTTTAATTTTTAAAGGACATTATTACATTTAAAATACAGTGAATTCTCTAATAATAAAGTAAACTGTGTAACCTTAATCTTATTAACAAAAAATATTCACGTTTTGCCAAAAGAAAAATAAATACATTACTACTTTTTAATCTATCAACTGATTTACACATATTTTCTACCTCCAAACTATCAAATATACAATAATTCTCTAAATCAAAATCAATTATTTTATTAAATACCTCAACAACAAAAAAAGGAGGTAGAAAATTGTTCTAAATTAATATAATGTTTAAAAATTTTTTATAAGAAATTTCGAAAGTATATCAATTAACCAAAATTGTATTTTCTAATCAGCAACATGATTTAGTTGTGTTACTTAAAATAAAAAATAAATAAATAAATAATTTAGAATAGTATACTTTACATTATTTAACTCAAAATAAATTTTATCATTAAAAAATCACTAATAATTAACAATGCAAATTGCATACCATTTTCTTTTTTTAATAAAATAATATTATCGATTTAGAATCTTTTATAAAGAGATCTATTTGCTTTGGGGGAAAACAAATCTTTCTTTCTCAAGTACTTTAATGCTTATTCCAAATTATTTGTGAAGACATTTTGTTATGATTACGAATATTTTTACAAGCTTCAGTAGTAAAAATAAATGAATTATCCCACCCCTATCACTAAAAGAAATATGCCTTTGCTTAAAATTTTTAAGTCAGAGTTATTTAAAACTAAATTAGATAAATTTAACCACACGGAATATCAGGGTTTTTATTATAATTTCTTATACTTAAATTTCTTTATTATTAACACTAAACTTCTTTACTAACCAATTAAACTTGTTATTATATTTATTGCTATAAGCTAATTGATATCACAATCTAAATCATTTTAAGAATTTGAAATAAAACAGATATAATTATTTATTAAATTTAAAATGATTAGAAACATTTATTTTTGCCCAAAGTACATAGATTTTTTCAAAACAGATTGACGGTCAACGATGTTACTCCATTAAAAAATAAATAAGTAGTCGTTTTGCATTGTTAAACAATAGTAAAAGATAAAGTTTCTTTAGAGTTAAATAATAAAAAGGGCACTATTTTAAATTGTGACTCTGGTTAGAAAATAAAATTTAAGTTGAGTAATATTATGAAAATTATGGGGGGAAAATTTGATAGAGCTACTTTTTTTCTGTCCTAGTGATTTTATGTCTCTTAAAATTTTCTTTAATGTGAAGTCTCATAATGATGATATATTTTTTTAAAGGTGTATTTTTGATTTCACAGGTGGTAATGTTGATAAAATTTCAAATTTTCTTATAAAAGTTTTTAAAAGTTACATTAATTTTAGTCAATTTTGTATCTCTACTTTTGAAATATTTAATAAAATAAATGAATTTGTTTTAGAGAATGATTGTGTATTTGGTAGTTTAGATAATAAAAAATGTATCAATCAATTGATAAATTAAATATTAATGTATTCCTTTCTGTTTTAGAAAAACAATATTTTTTTGCTAATAAGATTAAGGTTATGCATGATTTTCTTTTATTATCAGAGGATTCAATTTATTTTAAATATAATAATGGGTTTATAATATTAAGGACGGATGTGTTATTGGTTATATTATTTTTTTTTATTATATTAAAATATGAAAAACTCTCTCCATGCAGTAGTGCCACTCAAAGCAAGACAGAGTTATCAATGGATGCCAGAAGGCTTGTGCATAAAATCCCTATCAACTGCCTACTCATTCAATATCCCCAAACTAATTTCTGGCTTATGGCCTTCATCAGTGAGGAGTCTTGGATCTGAGAGCACTGCACCTAGATCTTAGGATCTAATGCAACCCTCCAGCAGCCAGCTTTTATCTCTACTTAACTACAAAACTATGAGAATAAAATTGAAAACACAAATATGTTCAATCTAAACTCAGTAGCTTATATAGTCATATGGGTCTGAACTCAGTTCAGCACCTATACATTATGGTGCCTTTGGTTCTTTTATAACCATAGCCACCACCTTTCTACAAGGCAGGATTGGTATTAAACCTTTAAACATCACATGATCACTATCATCCATTGATTACTCTGTCTTGCTTTGAGTGGCACTACTATATGGAGAGAGTTTTGCCTATTTTAACAACAGTTAGGAGCAAGCATGGGAAATAGTGATCATGTGATGTTTAAAGATTTTTTTATTATGTCCTGTCTATCAACTTTTTAGTCTTATGGTACTTTGATATTATTTCTGCTATGACATATTAGTCCAGTGACATATTATTCTATGTTTGCAATATGTTTAAAATAACATCTTCAAGGGTATGCAGATAAACTTAATTGATAAAATTTGTCAGTAGATCACATGGAAGCATTATTTTAAACATATTGCAAGTATAGAATAATATGTCACTGGAGTAATATATCATACCATGTGTAATACCAAGCTTCAAGTCTAAAAAAAAATGGAGAGATATATTCATTATAGAAAAAGGAAAAAAAAACACATTGTGAGGTCTTAATATTTTTGTGACTTTTTATTATGGCACTTTTTGCCATCAAAGCTATCCTTCTGCCTCCCATCATAATATAGCACTACATGCTGTCATAAACATCCAGCATGTGTCAGATCAAAAAAAAACATCTTATTTCTGATGATGGAAAGATATATTCATGAAAAATATGAAAAAGAACCCTGAAACATTTTTTAAATGGGGATCTGTAATAAAGTTTTAGCTGTACATTTTTTTTAACATAAAAAAAAGAGTGAACTGTAAGATAAAGTTTTAGCTTTTTCTAAAAATAGTAAACTGTAAGTTTAATCTTATTTAATTTTTTTTTTTTAAAAAAAATAAAACATATATAAAGTTTTTAGCAAATAAAAAAAATCACCTATGTATAAAGTTTTAGCTGTGAATGTATTTTTAAATATAAAACTGCATTACATACAAATGATGCAAAAGATAAAACTTTGTGTTTATGTGTGTTTATGATGGCATAAAGTGCAATATTATGCCAGAATGGGGAAGGATGTTTTTCATGGCATAAGTCCCAAAATGAAAACTCACAAAAAGTACTTTATTAAAAACTCACACTTACCTGGTTTTATTTAGTATTGTAATTTGTATTTTCCTATTTCCATAATGAATATATATCTCCATTTTGATAGTGCAAAATCACTAAAAGTATAAAATACAAAATCAGACAGGTCAGCATGTTTTACAATTTGGTATGTGTGTATATGTAAAAAGTTGGTACTATGTATAAATTTGACATGGATTAATCAGTCCAGGATTCTAGGATGGCATGATATCATTAACAAAAACTTTGAATAATTATTACCAGTGAAAACATCAGCAAAGTAACACATCATAGCAGGAATAATACCAAAGTGCCAGTCTTATTAATCATTTTCCTATTTCTTAAATATTATTTGTTTGATATGTTGATGTTTGTTTGTTATTCAGAAAGATAAACTGAAGGATTTTTTATGTTTCTGATACTAATATTAATTTTACTATTGATAGGAACACTAGATTTTGTTAAATTAAATTTTAGATTTAGATGCTAATAAAGTTGATATTTTATTTTTAGTCCTTTTATTAAACATATATAAATAAGCAAAGTATTCATTTATTATTAACACCCATAAAAGTACATGCACACATAGTGCTATAAAATAAATGCTTATTTACATATGTTTAAGTTTCATTTGAGAGTGACATGTAGTAAATTCTAGATAATTTTGTTCGACATCATTCATTCAGACATCATAAACAGTAATTTAAAGTGAGTGGTCTATCCTCATGCATTCATTTCCAGTACTTAAGATTTGCCCATATGTAAGCATTTGGGTCAGAAATAATAAGTGATTCATTTTATTCTTTCATAAATACTATATCTTGTGTTGGGAGTGAAAGTATTCATTTATTATTAACACTCTTAAAAGCGCATGCACAATAGCTTGAAAAGGCTGATCTTTAATGTATTACAATTTATTAAACATAAACATTTGAAAAGTAACATAAAATCTGACAGTTATCAATCTTTTATTCATAAAAATTAAATTCATTGAATTTTTGTTCTAAGAATAAAAAGCTTAATATTATTTTGATAATAATATTGGATTATAACCATGAATTTATAAGAAATATTATATTTAATAAACATATCTGTAGATTTCATATTTATAAAAATATAAATGTTAGTGAGAACAAAAAATTATTTATTTACCATTTAAGTCATTAATTTATAGATTGGTTTATAAGAATATTCATTTATTGATTGATACAAAAGTTGCTTGGAAAACGATCTTGATTTAAATTTATTATTAAATAGTTCAAAAGATTAATTGATAGTAAATATATTTCTGATATACTTTATAAGATTCATTGGAATTGTTATAAATAAGTCAAATTAAATTAAGTTTTAATGAAAAAGTTAAAATTCATAAGAGTAAGGTTAAAAATAGTTATCATAACTCGGCTTTTTGATAATGCAGCAAAAAAAAAGAAAAAAGAATTATAAAAGAAAAGGAAAGAAACTGATGATAAATCTTTTTGAATCTGAGGCTATTAATTGTATAAAAACTTTTTTTTGTATTAAAAGTGGGTGGTTTTCAAGTGATTTATGATGGTTATTTTGTATATGTATATGGGCGTGTTTGACATCTAGCTAAATTTTACTAAAGAAGGTCTATTTGTTAATAGATAAAACCATGGTCATGAGTCAAATTTAGTATAAATTTGTTTTTATCTAATATTTTAATATTATATGATTTTCTATGTTATGTATTATTAGTAATATAGTGTTAAGGAATATTTAATGTATATATAAACTTAATGGTCAGACTAAGCATGTTTCAATGATTTACATATATATATATATATATAATTTATAAGATGTCACCAGATATTAACTGTCAGGAAATAGATCAGCACACATGTTTTAGCAATATTTTATTAACGGCACGATGATGAACACTAAACACAACTACTATTACTAATACCTGGCTAGATAATGAAGAACACAAGTTATTTCTGATGAATAAATATCTTACATTTAAAGAAGTTATCAAGTCATATAACAATAGTTTGATTACAAATTATAATTATTAGTTGACATAAAATTTATTGTACTTTAACAAAGTCCTTTGTCTAATCTTTATATGTTATTGACTTATTCGAAATTCACACAGAAAACAATTATTATATATAAATGTCCAAGGTTTCCTTGCTAAGTTTAATTACACTCTTCAATTACAATATAGTATAGTTATAGACAATAGACTACATTTTCCATACATCGAAAAACAACTTCATTAAACTTAAAATATAATTTTTCTTACAGATGAACCCAAAACTATAAAACATTTATTTAATTCATAAGCTTTCTAATGCTGACACATAAATATATTCTGCATGGGATAAACTTAACCATCATCTTAATGTATCAATAACTATAAGAAGTGTCCTTTTTAGATCATAATTCTAATTTATTAAAATTACAACTTATACAAGAAAGGTTCATTCTGAGACTGAGCTCTAGGAATGAATTCTTTCCAGTTCTATAAAATAACATTTGTGTTAACAGGTATTAAAAGAGCAATTATTTACAAATGTTAACATAACATATATAATAGTAGAATACTAGCATACTTTATATATTTGGAGTTTAGATGTAATTATAGGGAATTTGAACACAGACTTTCAAGCTCCCTAAAGTTATCCACTCTTATCTCATACAAATAATACACAGGACAACATATGTGTGAAAAAGATAATCTCCAATATAAATATTTTGTGCTGAACCAGCACTCATCAGTTGGTCCAGATCATCACATCTCCCACAAATACGATCAGTGTTTGGTTTATATTAAGGTAGCAAATCTTCAAACTTTAATAAATAGGCTTCAATCTACTCTACTCTTCAACTTTTCAGCCATCCATACCATTGAAAATCTATTGACAAAATGCCCAAATCCCTTGTTTTATACCAATATAAATACCATGTCCATATTGATGTTAAATCACTCTGACCCCTCATGTATATGATCTTTTCCACTTAAATACACAGAAGATGAAGATACAGGCTAAATCTGTAATAGTTGAATACAAGCTTACTTTATACATTTGGAGTTTAAATATATATTGATGATTATTTATCTTTTTCACATGTGTGTTGTCATGTATATCAGTTGTATGAGATAGAGTGGATAACTAAAAAAAGCTTGAAAGTCTATGTTCAAATCTTTTATAATTATATAACATATATAATAATAATGAAAAAAAAAACAATTTTTTAATTTGACATTAAATACATACTCAACTTAAAAAAACAAAATAATTATATTTTATTTCTTCCCACTGAAAAACATTAAATAGTTCATGTGTGGTCATAATATGCTCTAACAATTCCAACTCTGTAATTTGAAATGAGTGTTGTTTCTTCATTTTAACTAGAATTATTTAAAATAATGTGTTAAGTTTTCAATGTCCAGGTTAAATTAGCAGCTGGTGTTTTTTTTTTTACCCACTAATTATATTACATGTCTGATAGATTTGAATAGAATAAGAATTCAGTTTGAATGAATAAAAAAAGAAAAATTGATTTGTATAAATTTTATTCTCATCTTATTTTGGACAGCTTGTTTCAGTTTTTTTAATGTAAATTTTCATATCACTTTAAGTGCTTGAAATTTTCTATTTTATTTATTGAAATAAAAATTGTATTATTCATCATTTTAATATATATATATATCAAAATATTAATATATAACAAACTAACCAAAGGAAATACATATAAAAACAAAAAAATAAAGACTTATAAATCCAATAAATAATATAATATTTCAACCAGAGGACTGGTTTTCATCAGAAAGAAAAAATACACAGTAAAAAAAAAAAAAAAAAATACTGTGTATTTTTTTCTTTCTGATGAAAACCAGTCCTCTGGTTGAAATATTATATTATTTATTGGATTTATAAGTCTTTATTTTTTTATTTTTTTGTTTTTATATATATATATATATGGTAACCGGACAAGACCATACAACCTCTTTACATCAGTTGTAACTATTTCCTGATGAGCATATTGTAGGAAGAAACCATTGATTGGCATTCCCCAATATAGACATCACCCCACCTACAACAATATTTCCTGCTCATCAGAGGATGTAGTACCATAGAGATTGGAAACACCTAGAAATTTGTGTTTGGTTTCCCCAAATGGCACCACTAGAATTCCATCTCACTACATCCTGACTTACCTAGGTCTAGTTACACCAAACATAGATCAGGAGGCTTGAGATTTTCATGAACAAGTGCAATGAATGACAAGTGATGCAACATGAACAATTAGATTGCTTTTATATAACAATAAAATTATTTCATAAAATTGGTTAAGATCATTAGTCCTCCATAGTTATTTTGGACAATAATTCCGTAAAGTTTATCATTAGTTCATTTTTCATATACTTCATCTTTAGGATCCATTTTCTGGTATGTGCATATTTTCTTAGGTTCCACTGATCAGTTACTCCTTATTAGCAATGTATTTATTTGTAATGTACTTTAATTCCTTAGTTGCAATTTAAATATTATTCCTTGATCCATGCACAGCTGTATTTTTCTGATAAGCATTTGTAATTCCTTCTCTTATAGATGTATATTATTTTCTTGAGCATTTCTAATTCTTCCCCATATAACCATGCTTCTATTGCATTTCAAAAAGGGCTTGGTTTATTTAAGCTGAATGGCATTATTTAATTTCTACTGGTATTCACTCAGGCATGGCTTGGAGATTCATGGTTGCAGATAGAGATAGAAAGCTATTATTGACTAGCCTATCATCCTTATGCTTCCCATATTAATACTTTTCTATTCAATGTCCACCAATTGTAGGGTTCACACTTAGTAAAATTAGATTCCTCAGCTGGGATGACTGGTGTGGCTGTAAATATAACTATTCCAAAGGTGATTCTGCATTAAAACCACTTGGTAATTAAACAGCTATATAACACATAGATAGATCTTTTTTAACTTCAAGTGCAACTATTTATAGCCTGATCAAGTCACTGGATTGATCTAGCATGACTCCACTGTATCTGATTTGTCAAAAAGCTTTCATTTAAGCCCAGGTATTTGTCTCTTCTTGATGATTGGATCATTTAGTTTTAGTGGAAACAGATGAGGAATTAGGCAGATAATTCCTTGTTTTCCAATTTGATAAACTTTGCCTCAAGCGATTATTACATTTTGTATGCAACAACATCATTTCAATAATTAAAAATATAATATTTTAATAACTAGCAGTTTTAGATGCTTAAAGATGTATTTATTTTGTGATTTAAAAATTATAAAAATCAATGATGAAGATTTTTTTTTCAACTCTTAATCATTATTTAAAATAATGATTTTCTTTTTTGCTTGTTTTTCTATTAAATTTAAACAGGTGCTCATTTGAATGACAATCCATTGTGCCTGATGGCATTGATGTTAGCCAAAAGTAGTTTAAAATATCAATTTTCAGGTACAACTTCTCAATTGCTAGCAGCAATTGGGTGTTTTGGCTAATGTTAACCTGCCAGAATATTTTGTGATCATTTCCTTTCACAATTCACACTTAGACAGCCCTATAATTTGATAGGTGTTGTTGTTAACCATCTATACAAATTCTGACTCTTAACATGTTATTTTATGACAGGGTTTGAATTTTTCAAATGAATACTATTTATGTAAGATGTGTTAATGTTTTTATTTTTGAACAGTAAAGGAAATAGTGTAAAATCCTAAAAATTTTCCCACTGTAACAAAGTTGTCTACTAACCTGTTCATGTGTGTGAGTCATGAAATTTGGGGCGTTTTCAGCAATTTGAGGGGTTTTCAGAGGTACAGCTGGAATCTCAGAGCTTGCAAGATTTTCCATTATGGTAAGAAAATGGCTTCTACTGCTGTGACAAGAGTTGAATTGGTCTAGATCTAACCCTATCATCATAAAAGAGATAAGGCTACAGCTTTCAAAAATTTAGGAATTGTTCAATTTTATTTCTTAGTTTTATGTTTTAATTTTTATGGAGTAAAAGTAACATTAGTTGAGAATTGCAGTCAATTGTGTTTGGAAATTGCATTTTTTCATCGGAACATAAAGTGAATGAATATTTATTTATTATTAAGATTTTTGAAAAACCTTTAATTATTTGAAAAAATAACAAAATGGTATTTTTATTACTAGAAGAGATGAGGCTGTAGCATTCACAAAATTAGGAATCATTTGATTACATTTATTTGTTATGTTTTAATTAATGTTTATGTAGTAAAAAGTAACGTTACTTGAGAATTGCAGTCAATTTTTTTTCTTTTGAAATTGCATTTTTTGAACGAATATTTATTTATTATTGTTTTTGAAAAACATTAATTATTTTTAAAAAAATATTAAAGAAAAGGAATTTTTATTTTTGATATTAATAAAAAAAATTTTAAAAAAAAGTTTTCTGTGTATTGGTTTCTTTGCTATAATATGTAAATAAAATGTAGTGGCTCGGTAATGGTATATGAAGACATTTTGTTGGAAAAAACAATGCCACCAAGTGGGATGGATTGTCATTCAAATGATTACCTTTAAAAATTTTGCTTTTTTAGTAAGATTATTGAAAAGTTGGTTTCTTTTATATATGTCTGTTTTACTTTAATCAATCATTTTAGGTGAAAGAGGAAAATAACTCTTAAAATATATTCATGAAACAACATGTCTGTTTCAATATATATATGTTTGCAAATTTTTTAAAATTTATTTATATAAAATTCACAATTATTATTATTAAACCACTAAACATCACATGATCATCATTTCTTTGCTTACTCATAACTGTTATTAAAACAGGAAAAACTCTCCATACAGTAGTGTCACTCAGTGTAAGCCAGAGTAATCAATGGATGTCAGAAGAATTGTGCATAAAATCTCTATCTAGTGCTTAATCATTCAATATCCCCAGACTAGTTTCTAGGTTATGGCTTGCATCAGTGAGGAGCCTTGGAACTGAGAGCACTAGATAGGGATTTTATGCACAGGCCTCTGGCACCCATTAATTACTCTGGCTTGCACTGAGTGGCACTACTGTATGGAGAGTTTTGCCTGTTTTAATTATTGTCTTTTATAGAATTAACAAGTACATATACTAATATATTTAAATAAGATATTGAACTTTATTAATTCTATTTTATTTGCACCATTTAAATTAAATATGCATGTAACACAACCATTTATGCAATCAACACATTGCAGATTTATAACATATTAAATAGATGCAGTTTAACACTTTTAAAATGTTATATTGAATAACCAAATTCTAAATTGTAGAGCATGATCACTTCAAGGATATTTATTTCATAGTTTATAATTCAGAATTTGACTATTAAATGTAATACCTTATATTTTATAATAAATGCTATAGAATGTATGCAGTCATAAAATTATGAGTTATAGCTTTGTAATATACTAATTATTTAATGGTAAGGCTTATATAAAATTAAATTAAGTTTCTAATGGATTATAATATATTTGTGCATATTCTTATCAATTGTGTAAAAGACAGCACATTTTAAGTGTGAATTTCATAAAAATAAATAAATTATTTATTTATTGTTTTGCTGCAATGGCAGAATAGCAGACAGTAAAACAGAAGTTCCATGGAATATGGATCCTGCTTTATTAATTCCAATGTTTGAACTTCACAATTCAATTACAGGCAGTTCTCTACTTTTATACACTTCACTATTTCATACACATTTTGTATTTTCAGTTTTTATCAATATATATATATATATGACAAAACATGCATACTTTCATATAACAATTTTTTCTTTCTTCTCTTACATTAATCACTTTCATTTTTGGTGTCACAGGTTCAGTCTTGAGCAGAGATGTTTTGAATTAGCACATGTGTCGATAAGTTGTGTCATGTCAGTTTATGTTAGAATGTATGCTATCATTTTATGTAAATTTCTGTTTTGATGAAAAAAATTTATCCTTTTTGCAGTGTTGATACGGACAAAGAGAAATTCTTCATACAATTGAGATAAAGATAGTGAATCTTGTGAAGCATTGGTGACCTTGTGGGTGGCTCGAATTCACTTCCTGGTCAATGCTTTGACACATGAAAAAAAAAGCTGGTGAATGTTTTGCTTCAATCGATTGTTCATAAAATTTAAGTTGATCAACAATATGTTCAACCATGAAAAACAATAAAAAAATTAAGGAATATTTCCAAATTTATACACTGTTATGTTAATCTTCATTATACTTTTAAATTTTTTAATATTATTTGTCTAGATTTTATACACATATGATTATGTCAAGTGTGTGTCTGTGTCTATATACTGTATTTAGCTTCTTCTTTTTTTCAATTAAAATTTAAAAAAATTAGATAAAAAATATTTTCAAAGTATGAAAATTTATTATATATTAAGAATTCTTTAAACTTTTTTTAAAAATAGAAACATAATATTTAGCAAATATATTATCATCATCACCAACAACCATTATCAATCCACTGCAGGATGAAGGTCTCTCCAATTCAATCCATCTTCTCCAATTTTTAGCTTCTCTTTCCATATCACCCCTGCACACTTTCTTATTTCATCCATCTCATATGTGGTCTCTTCCTGAGTGTTTTACAATCTCTTAGAATTAAGTTTAAGATTTCAATTGTCCATCTATTATCATCTTTTCTAGCACTATGTTCAGGCCAACTCCATTTCAGTCTTTTAATTTTTTCAATGAGATCAGTAATACCTGTTTCTTTTCTTACCCACATATTGCATTTTTGATCTCTTCTTGTTACTCCCAACATGCATCTCTCCATAGTTCTTTGAGTGGTCTGAAGTCTCTGTATTGCTCTTCTCTTAATTATCCAAGTCTCAGATCCATAAATAAGAACTGATAAAACACATTTATTAAAAACCTTTCTTTTCAAACACATAGGCATATTTCCTTTCAGTATCAAGTTATTTCTACCCAAAGCACTACAACCAAGTTTAATTCTATGATTAATTTCCTCCATTATGTTTCCATCTGTATTAATAATCTGACCAAGATATTTGTAACTGTTAACTTCTTCTAACTCATCATAATCAATCTTTATTTTTATATTTTAAGAAAATACATTACACATTACTTTAGTCTTTTTAACATTTATCTTTAGTCCTACTTTCCTACTTTTATCTGATAACTCCTGCAACATTTCCTGCAGCTCTAAAGTATTATTTGCAAAAACAATTACATCATCTGCAAAATCTAAATGACTTAAATAGTCTCCATTTACTTTCACTCCTTTAGCTTCTCATTTTAATCCACAAAATACTTCTTGCAGCACTGCTGTAAAAAGCTTTGGAGATATGGAGTCACCCTGTCTTACACCCTTCTCAATGTTGACTTTCCCAGTATCCTTACGTAATCTAATTGTTGCTGTTACATTTTTATAAATATTCTTTAAAATATGACAATATCCTGGATCTATACCTTGATGATCCAATGCTCTAATCATTAAAGAAATGTTTATAGAGTCAAATGCGTTTTCATAATCTACAAATCCAAAACATAATGGCAACTCATATTCATTTGTCCTTTCTATAACTTCTCTCAATACCTGGATACGATCTACTGTACTAAAACCACTCTTAAATCCAGATTGTTCTCTTGCTTGTTGGAAACAATGTTTTCTGAAGACGGGTTGCAATTATCTTGGTAAAATTTTTGTATAAAACTGATAAAAGACTGATAGGTCTGTAATTTCTAATATCTTTTTTATCACCTTTTTAAAATAATATTAATACTGCATTCTTCCAATCATCTGGTATATCTTTATCATTTAGAAATTTGGTATATATATATTTTTGAAAACCGTAGTGGATGATTTTTTTTACATTACTATACTTTTGTACATTACAATTTTCATACACGTTTCAAAAACCAATTAGGTATGAAAGTAATGGACCACCTATAGTTGTACATATTAATGATAAAATAGTAATGATTTTATTATAATTTCTTCCTATTTAAACTATAATTATATATGTGTCTTTTGATTGTGAAAAGTATCATGTACATACATATTAAAAACATGAGATATTATGTTTATTTCATTTTAAAACAAAGCAAGTAAAATCTATTTTATAAAAAATAATATTAAAGGTTATAATGACTTATTTATGAAAAAACGCCATTGACTCTGGCACTGAAAACCTTGTATTGCCATTGTTTACAATTAAACATTTGACTAAAATATATATTATTTTTTATTTCCATACTAATAGGTAGTATTTAAATATAGTCATTTTAAATATATTTGCATATTTATAAATTTTAGATTCATCAACAATTTACAACTGTGTATTTTATATTTATAAAATCTATTTTATTGATGTGGTTTATGAAATCATTTATTCATTATAAACATTGATCTCAGAGACAGCTGAGTAATTTAATTTATTCTACATTTAGAAGCAGAAAATAAGATTCCGACCCCACTATTTCAGTTTTTAACTTCAACAATTCATTGAAATTTTATCAACGAATTTATATTATATGTAGATCGTAATAACAATATATATAACAAATCACACACAAATTTCTTTTTTATAAATCTTGATTTATTATATGAACCATTGCAATGTACAAACATAGAAAACTGTGTTTATTTATTTTTTAATTTATTTGGATCATTATAATAACATTCAAACATTTGTCAGAAAAGAATTAATCGTTTTCTTAGCAAGTTGCTTTTTCATTCATTTATTTACTTCCATATTTACTTATTAAATTAGTACAGTAGAATCATTGCAGGTTCTGGAACTCAAAGCACATAGATCAGGTTTCTATCATTTCTGGGACTCAAACTTATTATAACTCCCAAAGCCTTAACTATTCAATTATTTTTTTATTAATATAAACAACAAAACTTATGGAGGTTTAAGCCTGAAAAATATGATTGTATATATGTGTGGGAGATTATGGTCTAGCCTAACTGATGAGGGCTGTTTCTTTATGAAATATGTATATTGGGGATCACATATCTTTATCACATGTGTGTAGTCATGTGTTTTTGTTGCTTGAGATGGAGTGGAGAATGAATATAGACTGAAAAATCCTAAGTTCAAATCCATCTATTTACTTATATAAAAAACATTCAATATAAGAAAATTACATACTGCCTTAAAATTACATATTGTTTGGGGAAAAGGTTACATTTTAGTATTAGTTCAACCGAACCTTTCCCTATTAATATATATGGATATATAATGGTTCAATAATATGAAGGGTTAGATTGATGTAATGTCCACATGGGTATGACTATAATATCATATCCAATAAGTGTTTTAAGTGTTTCATTGTAAGTTTTCAATGAAATGGATGGTTGAATAGTTGGAAGGGTGAGAAGATTGAAGCCTGACCATTAAAGTTTGAGAAATTGCTATCTTAATATAAATTGAGCACTGATTGTATATATATATGGGTGATTATGATCTGTCCCAATTGATGAGTGCTGGTTCTTCATTAAATATGTATATTGGAATTATGTATTTTTTTGCATGTGTGTGGTCATGCGTGTAGGTTGCTTGAGATAGAGTGAAGAATAAATAGACTGAAATATCCTGAGTTCACATCCCTCTAATTATATATATAAAAAACATCCAGTTTATGCAAATTACATTTTGATTTAGAATTACATATGGTAATTTATTAAAAAAAATTACCTGGAAATAGCCATTGTAATCAAAGGTTTTGAGTTACTTGTAGAAAAATAAATAAATAAAAGCCCTGAATGATTTAGTGCAATAAAAGACTATCAGACTCTGAATCACAATGTTCTTGGATTGATTCCAGTTTAGCACTTCTAGCACAAACTTTTATGAATTCTTGAGCAAATAAGTCACATGATTATTTTCCCTGCAGGGTTTGGTGCAATGATAAACTAACAGGCTCTGGAGCTTAAAGACTTATGCATTGCAACTTCTAATGCTCAAATATTTTATGAATTTCTGAGGAATAAATTTATTGATTTGTTTTTGTTTAATATATAAAAATTATAATTACCAGGCTTATTAATAGTTAGCCATGAGAGATTAAGAAATTTTTCAATCACTCATTCACCGATTAATATTGGATACTTATTTATATTGGCTATACATTGGTTACTTAAAACTAATCCTATGTTTGTAAAATAATTTATTTAAATTTATTTATTCTCTGATTTGAATATTATATGCAATTGCACTATGTTATGTAATGGTTTTTCAAAGAGCATAAACTAAGAATAAAAAATACTTTATTTAAAATTTAAAAAAAAAGGAAGTATTCTTGATATTTATCTGCTAAATAAGAAAATAGATGAAGAATAATAAATATTTTACATATTATGACTATGAAAAATTTGGGGAAAAAAATACCAGGAATTGTTCTATGCAAATATTGATTAGAAGTTATCTAGAAAAAGGTTTACTCTTTCAGTAACAAATAATTCTAAACTTTTAATAAAAACATAAAATTATACTAATGAACTTTTCAAAAATAAAAAGGTATAAACATTCAAATAGGCCGTTCTAAAAATTATTTTTTTATGTCTTAATTTTAGAAGCTATAGAAAAGGGTAGATCTATTCAACTATTTTTTATATTAATGCTTCATTCATAGCTTTTCTTTTTGAAACAATTTCTTAAACTATCCACAATTTTGAATTACTATCGGAAGTCTTTTATCTCTAGAATGATGCCTCAAACTTTCTTTTCAGTATCAAATGCAGAGCAGGATCTAAAGAGTCATTTAAATGTTTCCTTTTACTATACCTGCATAGCTTCAGAACAATGTTAAAATTATTATTATCTTCACATAGATAGGTGCTTGTATTATAATAAGCCCACATAAAAGCAGCAACTCTCAGATCATAAAACAGCCATGCTAGAATCTTCCTCAAATTTCATTATAAAATGGTAGACTAGATAGTGAATTCATTTATCCATTATTTTCCTTTTTAACTTTGGATTTCTGCCTGGCTATTTAAATTATGTAAAACATCTCAAAATAGTGCGTATAAATATTATTCACTTTTTAGATCTAAATTGTATTTATGTTGTGTAAGTTATATTAATTACTATTCAAAAACTTGAGTATATCTCTCTTTAAATTTTGAAGATTTTTTTTACTAATTTTTGGTCCAGGATTATTTAAACAAATTTTCAGTTCCATCCTAAGATATAATCATATCAACCCCCTTGTGCAATAATAATTGGTCATCAGTGAATAATATATCTCATCCTACAGTTTTGTTGATTATCAAAAATGTTAACATAAACTAAACTTAGCAAAACAAAAAGTTTATCTTTTCCCAATGCACTCAATTTTTATGAAAATACATAATTAATCACTACATCCTAACAGACAAATTATTTCAAAATTTATTCATTCAAAAACTTTTGTTTTTCAAACATTTTTAAGTCAGTCATTCTATGTCTAAAACTATACACAGTAACTATAATTCTTATAATGCACATATAAATGAAAAGGTTGAATTGTAAAACTCACTTACTTATCCATGTACAATGTGATCACCTAATGATGCTATACAATTTGAACTATAATTGTGCACAGTATATATAAATATTTGGAATTATTTATTAAGAATTTATTTTAAAAATATATGAGCACAGAAATAAAGCAAAAACTTCTAAGGTCTGACTGAAATATCAGGCATCTCAATGTAAGAACAATATATACTTAAAATAGCTTTCTTCTTTTGTGAAACTGTTGCATTGGTAAAAAATCTCAGTATATTAATTACTAATTTTATTATCCAAAAGCAAAAAAAAATTGCAATTTCATGTTAATCATTTATTCTTAAAATATCAACATTAATAATGTCAGTAAATTTATCTTCTATCCATTCATTTGAATTATTAGGTCAAAATTTCTGAAACATCAAACAAAAAAGATGCAACTTTTATTATAATTTTTCTACATATTATGGAATGTAATTTTTTTTATATTCAAATAATGAATTAATAGATTTTTTAAATTAAGTTTTTAAAAACAATATTTACTAATAAATTACATCAACACATTATTAAAGTGAATGGCTGAAACCGTCTCCCAAGTGCATATTAGAATGCTTATATGACAGCCAATCAGATGTAAAGAAACACATTAGTCAACACACTATTGTAATTTATTAATAAATATTTCTGAATACATTCAGTTTAAAGTTTGTTCAAATCATTTTTAAATCTAATTATATTAATCTAATAACTTTTCTTTAATTGGATATTTTTTTAAACAACAAGTATAAAAATACTGTTTTTCTCTTTACTTATCATTTTTACTTAAGGCATTATTTATAGATCTACAACAAAATGGTGAAACTTTGTTTAAGGTATTGATTTTTTTTTTTTTAGTAAATGCAAGCAAATGTTTCAGTATAATTAAATAATATAAGTAAAAAAAAATAATTTTTTTATTTTAATTTGTTATCAGTTAATTTTTTTACAACATTCTCTAATAAATTATATTTAAAATATATAATACATTATAGTTAATTATAAACTTTTTTTCCTTTTAATTGTTATAATTAGAATGTTTTATTTGCATTTATGCAATTTCTCTAACCAAAAAATGTCTTACAACAAATGTTTTGAAATAATAATATACAATCTATATATGTAAAAAAAGTCTATTTCCTTCGACAATATGAGCTGCTTTCCATCAGAGAATCAATAAATGTAAACCAACATAGTAAATTATTAGCCAAGTTCATAAATTATTTATATCAAAATTTATAATGGCAATATATATATATATATATAGAGAGAGAGAAAGAATTTGAACTCAGACTTTCAAACTTCCTACAACCATCCACTCGATCTTATACATGTAAAAAAGATAAATAATCTCTAATATGCATATTTCATGCTGAACTGGTATTCATCAGTTAGATCCAGATCAACATCTTCCACACACATATATAATCAGTGCTCAGTTTATATTAAGATAGAAGGTCTTTAAACTTTAATGGACGAGCTTCAATCTTCTCCATCCCTACACCCATCCATATCATTGAAAATCTGATAAATGCAATGCTCAAATACCTAGTTAATGCCAAAATTACTATAATATCCAAGTTGACTTTAAGTCACTGTGACCCCACATATATAGGAACTTAAAATATCTATTTAAATACACAGAAGAGAGATGGGAAGAATACAGGCTGAATTTGTAATATTTAAATACAAGTATATTGTCTATACTGAACTTAATGTAATTAGAAGGGACTTGAACTCTGATTTTCAAACTCCCTACAGCTGTTCATTCTATCTTATATAACTTATACACATGACCACATACATGTAAAAAATATAAATGATCCTCAATATACATATTTCATGCTGAACCAGTGCTCATCAGTAGATTCAGATCATCAACTTCCACATACATATATAATAAATGCTCAGTTTATATTAAGATAGCAAGTCTTCAAACTTTAATATTCAGCTTATATTCTATCTATCACTTTTCTGTGTATATAAATGGACATATTAATATCTTATATGTGAGGGATCAGAGTGAATTAAAGTCAACATGGGTATGATAATAATAATGGTATCATTAAGAGTTTTGAGCATTCCATCATCAAATTTTCAATGATATGAATGGCTGAAGAGTTTGAGAGTGAAGAAGATTGAAGCTTGAAATGGTTTTTATTGCTAAGGAATTTATAAGATGTTGAAGTTTTGGAAATGTCAGGATTGGAATCAATACAAAGATCATATGCTCTGGATCTAACACTTTTTCACTGTACTAATCTGAGTAGGATATAAATTTCTATTGACATCTATATAAAAAAATCTAATTGCCTAAAGTCTTCAAAAAGTTTATTATTTAGAGTTTATGAAAAGTTTCTGAATCACCATCTAGAATATTTTTCCACAGAAATAGCAAAAAGCTAATGAATGCTTCAATGAAATCTCATTCATCCTGATTAGTATATAGGTATTCTGTATTGTTGTTGCAATAATTGCTAACATTGTTGTTGTTTTTTAAATTAAAGAGTCAGTCAATCACTGCTGACAAAACTTTGAAACAAGTTTGTTATGTAATTTCTTGTTTCTTGGCTAGTAAATAGGGAGGGGAGGACATAGGATAATGAGTTCATAAGATTGAAATTATAAATTAAATGCAGAAGTGTTTTGATTCCAACTACTCATATTTTATTTATCCTTTCTGCTGTTATGAAAATAATCATAATGTAAAGAAGGTTGCCTTGACAACAGTTTGAGATTGTTGATTAGTATCTGCATTGGAATTGTCTAAGTATTGACTGGTTTCTAATGGTAATATATATATAGAAATATTTAATAAATGAGTTATCCATTTTTTATTTTTAAGTTAAAAATATCAGGAAAGCAACCAATCAATGGTAGGCTATTTGGGGCTGAGAAAGGAAGCAGACTTCCTAAAATGCAAACAAAAGTAAGAACATGCTATAGATTTTAAATAAAAATAATATTAAAAACTTCATTTATTAAATATTTCCATCTATGATTTCCATTAAAAATTAAATTATACATATGTCTTACTTTTTATAATTTGCAACAATGAATCAATGAATTAAATAATAAAGAAGCCATTTAGATTATCCAAAATGGGGTTGATTGAAATATCTGCAACATCAAAAACTTGAATACATATACATGTCACAAAAAGTGATGAAAATAATATAAAGAAGTAGTGAGAATCAGTTAATGAAATCGAAGAAATTGGAGAAAAATTTACAATCATCATCATCATCAAACATTATCAATCCACTGCAGGATGAAGGTCTCTCCAAGTTCAATTCTGCGATCTTTAGCTTCTCTTCACATCACCCCTGCACACTTTCTTATTTCATCCATCCATCTCACATGTGGTCTCTTTCTGGGTCTTTTACAATCTCTTGGAATCCAGTTTAAGATTTCAATTGTCCATCTATTATCATCTATTCTAGCAATATGTCCAGCCCAACTCCACTTCAGTCTTTTAATTTTTTCAATGAGGTCAGTAACACCTGTTTGTTCTCTTACCCATATATTGCATTTTCGACCTCTTCTTGTTACTTCCAACATGCATCTCTCCATACTTTTTTGGGTTGTCTGAAGTCTCTGTATTGCTCTTCTATTAAGTGTCCAAGTCTCAGATCCATAAGTAAGAACTGGTAAAACACATGTATTAAAAACCTTCTTTTTCAAACACATAGGCATATTTCCTCTTAGTATCAAGTTATTTCTACCAAAAGCACTCCAACCAAGTTTATTAATTTCATCCATTATGTTTCCATCTGTATTAATAATTTGACCAAGGTATTTCTTCTAACTCATCATAATCAATCTTTATTTTCATATTTTGAGAAAATCCATTAAACATTACTTTAGTCTTTTTAACATTTATCTTTAGTCCTAATTTCCTACTTTCATCTGATAACTCATGCAACATTTCCTGCAGCTCTAAAGCATTATTTGCAAAAACAACTACATCATCTGCAAAATCTAAATGACTTAAATAATCTCCATTTACTTTCATTCTTTTAGCTTCCCATTTTAATCCACAAAATACTTCTTGTAGCACTGCTGTAAAAAGTTTTGGAGATATGGAGTCACCCTGTCTTACACCTTTCACAATGTTGACTTTCCCAGTTATCATTATGTAATCTAATTGTTGCTGTTGCATTTACAATACACACACATATATATACAATACAAAAGAATTTTAAGAGCTGAACATTTGGAGAGTATAAAGTCTGCAAAAATACAGGTCAGTAAAATAATATGCCAAAACATTTATGTTTGTGTTTTCAAAAATTTTTAGTTTTTCTTTTTTAAAACTTACATTATTTATTTTTATTTTAAATATTGTTTACTATGACCATGTGATTGTTTGAGACAAATTTTTTCATCTCTATGACATGTTATAAAGACTGATTTGAATTAAAACACATTTCATCATAAGGAATATTTTTTTTCTCTTCAGATATAAAAATGATAGACTAAAATATTTAACATTAGCAGATTAATTTAATATAAATATACTTCCAAGCAATAAAATAGATACGTTTTTAGTTCCCTTATTTTTATTAAAATTAATTTTAATTAGCAAATAAATAAAAAAAAGTTTATTTTTTTTATATGTCAAAGTGTTGATCCAGGAAGTGAACCCGGGCCAGTTGCTTGGAAGGCAGCTACACTAACCTAGGCCACCAATGCTTGACAAAAAAGTTTATTTTAAAAGTCCTAAATATAAGTTTTATTGACAATCATTTTTTTACAATTTTACAAACATCAAAACACAAAAATTAACAACTTACAATTCAATAATGCTAGCTGATAAACATGAAAAGACTTATAACCAATAAATTTACAAAAAAAGTTAAAATGTTACTTTATAAAAATTACATTTGCAATAATGTCTTTTAAATTCATTTTATTGGCATATTTTTGCTCAATGAGCAACGTTGCAAGATATCATAATCTATAATGATCATTGACATTTTTTTTTATATATTGTAGCCCAAAGTTCAAGTTGCAATCAGGTACCTTGTTTTACTGAAAATAAGACCTAACCAGAAAATAAGGCTTAGCATGATTTTTCAGGGTGCTTATAATATAAGGCCCTACTCAAAATATAAGGCCTAATTAAGATCATCAACCAATTTCTTTTCATTTATTGAAGCACACCATGTATGTATTGAATTATAAAGTAATAAATGTATAAATAAATAATAATATTGACATTAATGATTTAAATGAATGATAATATAAATTATAATGGAACTTATGTATTTTCTCATTGAACATTTTCAACATTTTCTCTCAATCAAACCTTGGACATAAAATAACCAATTTATTGAATTTATGAATGATTTAACAAACTTCTAAAATGTTACCTAACACAATTCCAGTATATTGGATAATTTATAATTTCATGTATATAATTTTAGATACTTATTTTATTTATATTTAATATTTAGATTTATAAGAATGTATAGTTTTAAAGTTTGATTATGATATCTCTTAAACATTCAAGACAAAAGAAAAATCATGTTTTTTCTTAAATGTTTTTTCCCTTCCTAAAAGAGTTTAAATAGTGAAAGTGATTTTAAAAATTGAAGTTCAGTTTAAGTTAAAGAATATCCAACTGGGGCTATTACAAGTAATTTGTAAGGTGTATGTACCATGATAATAGATGGATGAGGTTGTGTCTTATATGAATCTTCATAATTCAATTTTCCATGTGTTGGAATAATCATACTTTAATGCAGTGCAAAATACAGAAATGTTTTCTGAATTTTTGTGTTTGCATTTTTTCATTGCATTTGTATGGATAATCAGACTTGACAGTAATTATTTTTGCTATCACTTCTATCTTGTAAGTTTTCAATTATCACCTGATTTAATGGTAGATTTAAATGGAAGAATATTTTGACCCCAGTCAAATTTTTGTATGTAAATAAATGTAAATATCCCAGTGCATATTGCTAGCTGAAAATTCAAATATTCACAGAGGGTATTGCTGAAAAAACATGTTTGGAACATTGATTTGAGATTTTAAATAAATGTATATTTGTATATGAATAAAGATAAATTTTTGTACAGCCCTATCTTGTCTTTTGGAGCAAAAATTAATATAAGATCTAATTTTATTTTCAGAAAAACATGGAAAGAGCAAAAGACAACTGGTTGAAATGAATGCATTTTATGTGGAATGCATTTGAAAAGTACATTAACATAAATGCATGGTTATTTTCCACATAAAATAAATGATAATAACTACTCCAGAATTTAATAACATATTAAATTTAAGATCAATAAATTTCTCAGGACATTCTTATAGATATATGTATTCTTAATCACATATATTCTATTGTGATATATATTATGTAAATAACTACTTTGATACAAATTAATATGACTTTTTAAATAAGGCTAGCAAATTAATTATCTCTTAGTCCTAAATTAAATATAATATTCAATATATTAATTATCAGAGTTCTTAACTAAATCAATTTTATTCATTCAATTAAAAGATATCCAGATTTAAAGTTTATTAAGTTATTCTAAGTAAGATAAATGTAAAAGGGATTTTATTTTACATCACTCTACCCTACTAATTTGTATTTTAGATAGCAATAATAGTAATAAATGGTATCGATAAATTTATTAAATTAACATATAATTTAACAACTTGGAAATATGATCTTTTATTACAAGAAAAGACAATGATTTTAATAACGTCAAACAGATGTATTTAAATATAACAATACTTTATTATAAATAAAAAGTATATAAACAAAATAAAAAAATTATAAGGAAATAATAAACATACTTTAATAATAAAATTCTATAACAATATTAATAAATATTATTGTTTTTCTCCTTGAATAAACTAATTTTGGGTTATGATTATGTATGTAATTCTAAAGTGTTCCAAAGACAAGGTACTCTATCGGAGAAGATGGAGCAATATTAAGTCAAAATTTAATCTTACTTACAGAAAGATAAGAGTGTTTTATATTGTCCTTAATTATCTTTGTAATAATAATTAATTGATTATCAATCTCATTCTGTAAGAACTGGCTGGTTCTTTAACTCTTTTGGGACAAGCAAAATTATTTACTTAGTATTCCTAAATGCTATACAAAATATATAGCTTCATTAATTATGACATTTAAACTTTTTTACTAGAATGACTTGCTTTTTATATTATATTTAAAGTTTAAATAATTTGTTTGGAGTGTATAGTTAACAAATATGATTTATTTTATTGATATTATAAGAATGTTTATTGAATACTATAGCATTTCAAATTATATAAATATCATAGGCACTATACAGATACACAGAGGCAAAACTTTCACATAGGAGCATTACTCATTGCAAGTCAGAGTAATCAATGGATGCAGGAAGATTTGTGCAGAAAATCCCAATCTAGTGCCTATTAACCTATTATCCCCAGATTAGTTTCTAGCTTGTGGCTTTATCAGTGAGAAGCCTTGGATCTGAGAGCACTGTACCTAGATCTTAGGATCCACTGCAACCTTCCAACAGCCACCTTTTACTCTGTTACCTAACTATAAATCTTTGAGTCCAAAATGAAAACACAATAATGTTTTTGATTCATGCTCATTAGCTTATATAGTTATATAGATCTGAACTCAGTTCAGCATCCATACTTTTTGATATCTTTGGTTCTTTAATAACCATAGTCATCATAATCCTATTCAACAGGAATGGTATTAGACTACTAAACATCACATGATCACCATTTTTTATGTTTACACAAGCTGTTTACACAGAAACAAAACATTCCATACAATAAGGCCACTCAGGGGAAGCATGAGTAATCAATGGATGCAGGAAGGTTTGGGCATAAAATTCCTATTTAGTGTTTACTCATCCAATAGTCACAGATTAGTTTCTAGCTAGTAGCTTTCATCAGCAAAGAGCCTTAAATGTAAGAGCACTGCACTTATATCTATACAGATAAATATTCTTTAGTGATTTAATCATCTACCCAGGATATTTATCTACCTGTTAATTTGAGGATGAATTCAAGGACTGATAAAACATAAAGTCAGTTAAACATGAATGGGTTTACTGAAAGTTTATAAGTTGGTTTAACTAAATTCAATCTGTCTCCAGCATAAAATATAAATCACGTATATTATAACCATACTCAAAGTCATTAATAATAATATAAAGTAGTTACTTGTACCTTCCCATGTCAGCATTATCTTGAGAACTTTATTGTTTATTATTATTACCCTAATAATAACTGTAAACTAAATAATTCAATAATTATAAACAAAGTTTCTTGAATAATTTCTAAAAAATGTAATCCTACTTTCATGAACACTTTAAAATCCCAGTGAAATATTTACACTTTTGCCAAGTATTCCATATTTATAATTTATAGACAATAATTTAATATAATCATTAAGCATCAAATCAGATTTATTTTTCAAGTTTAAATCCATAGTAACACATAATATGATGTTTTTTAAAAATTTAATAAAACATCCTTAGTAATCCTACTCCAGATTGTTTAGTTAGCACATTAATCCATTTAAAAATATCTGCTGATAAATTTATGATATTTATTATATTTTATGATTAGGGCATTCATAGTCATAAATCCATTATTATAAGGCTGGCCTTGAATTGTAGTTTTATGCAAAGCAAGGGTTAATTCTTTAGAGGATATTTATAAAGTAATATATGCATGTTGGCATTTATTACATAGTTTAAAGGTAGTAGATAAATAATTTTTTGGTTTAAACAATATATATAATTTATTATTATTTTTAATTTACTTTAAAAAATGTTTTTACAAAATTTTGTTCTTGAAATGACATGAGCAAGACAAAAATAATAAAGTAAAATTTTTTGATAAGTCATTTACTTTTGCTATATGACAACTATGTTCTTAGACACATAAGACAACAGTGCACAAAGTTTCTGATCTTTGAATTTATGCATAAGCATAGGTGGAGTGTTATAATAAGGTGTTCATTTCTATAAACATCAATGGTAATTTGTTACTGCTTACCATTCCTAAGCACAATTTATTTTAGCAAATAAGTTATTTATATATGTAGTTTTAATAAAAACCTTCACTGTGCAATGGTGGTGCACCTGACCACTATGTCTATGAATTGAGTTTGACTGTGGTCTGAGTAATGTGGAAATTTATCAACAGTTTTTTCCCCCCAGATTTATTCAATATCGATCAGTAAATTGTACTAGAATAATCTAGAGAATAAAACAAACGGAAAATACTCAAAAGCTTTACTATCTAATAATTTGTAGTCTGATAGCGTTATTTTATAAGTTGTTTGAAGCCTGTCCATTAAAGTATAAAGATTTGCTATCTTAATATAAAGCTGTGCACTGATTGTATATATGTGTGGAGTTGGTAATCTGACCAACTGACGAGTGCTGGTTTAGCACGAAATACCTATATTGGTGATTATTTATCTTTTCAAAATGTGTGTGATCAGGTGAGTCGCAATATGAGATGGCTTGGAGAGTTGAGGGTTGTGTGAAAGTCTGAGTTCGAATCCCTTATATATATATCTGGATGTGCAGGTGTAAGGCTGTACAGTGTATTAATTTAAAAATATGTTTGTTTTTTCAGGTTTACTTTATAAAATTATGTTGACAAGGTTTTTGTAGTGCGATGGATTATTTAAATACTAATAATAGAATGGTCTATTGCTTAGGAATTCATCTGAAACAAAAATCCGTGGACTTAAGACTTTTAGATCCAACACCCTACAAAGCGCTAAATCAAGCAAACTTGTTGATAAGTGATAATTGTGGTTAAATCTTATTATAAGTTATTACTATGAACTTAACACATGTTAAAATGCATAATAAATATTTACAAAAAAAAAAAAGATAAATGAATTTATAATTGTAAATATTTGTTATTGAAAATAAAGTGTTTAATATAGAAAAAAAAAATCACATTTTGGATAGTAGAATGATAATTAATAAACAACAATAGGATTAGTGAATAATTGAAACAAATTAAAAAAATAAAATATAAATAAATGCTTAACTCAATAGATAAACCTATCAATAATTATAGCACAAATAGAGCATATTTATTAGGAATTGTTAAAAGTAGATTATACAAATTTCTAGTAGGGATCTTTTTATAGCAAGTTCTAAATTACTTCAACCGTTTTAAATTTCATACTGTTAATATTTTTTCAGACAGAAAAGTTGCCACTTCAGTTGTTATTTCTTTTTTTTTTTAATTAATTAAAACACATAATCAAATAGTAAGAAGGCCGGAGATTAAAATAAACACGTAACATTAGAACTGAGAATAACTTTCTCTTTTAGTCACGTGCCCCTAGCGTATTTATTTTTGTAGGCTGTCGTTAATTGAGTATTTGTGACATGAACTATGTCCTCTGACAATGAAACGCGATCAGTTCCTATGTGCGACCGGTAGTAAGTAGTACTGGGCTTAATCGCATCGTTTTATATACAAATGACAACGGATATAGCGTCCTCATCGCACGAGTGGAATTGTTTTGCAAGTTAGCGGTAAAATTACTTAATAAGGGGAAACAATGAAATCGTTTGATATTCACGGGAACGTAGATAGAAGCAGCAGTAATCTTGACGCTTGGGATAAGAAAGGGATTTTCTTCTCCAGAAAGCAAGTTTTTTTAATTATTGTAGGAATGATTGGTATCGTAAGCGTCGTTGGTGTTTTATCGGGCACGTTGGGACGTAAGTGTTCAATGAACAAAACTGAAGTAGAAGAAAAGGGGCAGCCTGTAATCGTAATTAAACCGCCGAAGAGAAACGTAAGATTACCGGGTGATATTGTACCTATTAATTATCAAATTAGATTACATCCTTTCTTCGAACCCAATTTTACTTTCGATGGGGAAGTACGGATTGAAATGCAATGTATTAAACCAACCTCAACTATTATATTACATTCCGTAAAATTAAATATTAGCACTATAGATTTACGCAGTAATATTGGAGACGAAAAAGTAGTAACCTGGGATGAAGACACCAGTTTAAATTTCCTAAAAATTAAAGTCGCGAATCCACTATCCACCGATAGTGTTTATATACTGACTATAGCGTTTGAAGGAGAGCTGACTGATAGTTTGATAGGATTATACAGAAGTTCTTATATGGATGAGAATGGTCAAAAAAGGTAAGAAAATACAGAATACTTTTTTATTTATTTAACTATTTGTCTATCTGATCTCTTTAATATAATTCGAAAGAAGGGGGAGAGGAAAATGGTTAAAAATATATATGAAAACAATTTCTGGAGTTCAGACTTGCCTAATACCGGTCTGCGTGTGGCTACAAACAATATTTATGTATTTATTTTTAATACAAAAAAATAATTTATTTATTTATGCTTGCAAACAATCTATTTAGAGCTTATATATCTTAAATATGAAGTTAATGTATTTTCTGTAAAATTTACTATTAAAAGATATTTTTAGCTTGATTTGTATACAATATGTTATTTACAAAATTAAGTAAAGGAGTCGTAAGATAGTTTTTGTTCAGTGCTGGAGAATATTGATCTTTAATCAAGAATCTTTCATTATCCTAAAATAACGTGGGCTGGAAGATTGATGATTTAGACTAATAGATAGATAATAGTACATATATAATCGTAAACTATATCATTATTTATTAAAACTTACAATTATATATTAAAACTTACAGTAAGTGGCATAGAAAAGGTAAAAAATGTATAGTTGTAGTTGGTTAAACAGACAGAGTTGGTTTTATTATTATTAAATATCCCAAAGTCATTACAGTTTATGCTGAAGCTCTTAATTAAACAATAATGGCCATTTAAATATTTCAGGGCTTTTGAGAAAAATGTCAATTGTTGTCATGTTTATTAAAGTAGACCAAATCAATCACAAGTTTATTTTATTTTAAAGGCAATAGTAATAATAAAGTGATGGGATAATAGTCCTCAGTTTATAAAGAGATAGTGAAGAAAAAGATCATAATGATAAACCTTGCTAGTTAACGGATGATGAGAGTTTCAGGTTTTTTCTTCCTTAAATACCCTACAACCAAGAATAATTAAATACTTATTTACTGATCCCTTTTAGATTGTTAGGTGATTTGGCTATGAGCAGGCTACTTGAATTAAAAAAAAAATCATAAGCCTGAATAAAAGTGAAAAATTTTCTCAAGTTATCCAATTTGAATTTGAATCCAGATCCCATGCTAAATAAAAGATTGCAATTCTATTGACCAAGAAGTCTTTTTAAATGATAACTTTCCTATTTTTTTCTTTCTTTTTCATGTGTCATAGCATTAGCCAGGAAGCGAACCCGCTAACCCGGGACAACTGCTTGTAAGGCAGCTATGCTGACCTCTCGACCACCAACGCTTGACAACTTTCCTATTTTTACTCCCATCAAGTAAAGAATTTACTTAATGTTAGCACAGTAATTAAAGTTAATAAGACCACTATATCTAGCATTCAAGTTTCTTTTTAAATGATTTCATATTTAAGAGATTTATAGTCCTTTTAAATAATTTTTTTTTTCAAATTACTTTAACTGATAGTCTTCCTATTTTTACTACCATTAAATATACAATATGCTTAATACAGTTTAGAAATATAAATTAATTAGCAACCATGTTTCCTTTTACATTCAAAACTTTTTTGGATGATTTCATTGTTAGAGATGTATACCATTTAGAGATGTACTGCTAAAAACTGTGTCAACTATTTTTTAAAAAAAGACATTTGTCAGACGTTTCTACTTCAATTCTTGATCTACCATGAAGTTTATCACCTATTAATAATAGCTGCAGCACAATTTAAAGATTTATCAATCTCTACTTGAAGAAATTAAAAAAGTCAGTTTGATTACTTAGTAATATATTTATGAAATAAAATTGTCAGTTGTGTGACATTTATGCACTTAAGTGTTAGATTGCACACAATTCTATTCAATTAACAAAAATAAGTATTTTTCCTCCCAATTTCCTCACTAGAAATTCATCTAGAAGTATTTGGCTCTTGGACCTGCCACTGTTCTTGTGCAAAATTTGTATATTATATTGCTAAATATTGTGACTCTGTTTAAAAGAAAAATCTTTAAATAAATTTTCGAATGTGCAATTAAATATTACCACAAGAAATATTATTTCCACATTCAAGTTTTATTTCTTTTGCATATTTCTCCACCTGATATAAAAAAGACAAATTGCTTAGTAGAAAATACATAAAAAGCTATTCTTTAGTATAGACCCCCCCCCCCCCCCCCCCCCCCCCCCCCCAATTTTTCCCCCGCCTGGTGGGCCCCTGGCCAATTATGCTATTCAAAAATACCTCTTAAATCAAGTTTTCTTTCTAAAGATTTGAATTCTTCAAACAGTCATAAGATTATAGCATAAAATGCAATTTTTATAAAGTCTAACTCGAGATTCTCAAACTGAGGGCCACAGGCCTTTGGGGAGGAGATGGGGGTGGATCATGTCAAGGGGAATTGCAAAAATAAATTTATATTATTTAAATTAGAAGTAGACAAGTATTACAAATATATTTTTAAAATTTTAATATGAAAATTTACACACTACACTATGTGACACAGCATAATCACTATGTTTATTTTACAATTCATTTGAGTCAGTACTATAAACCACAGGGAATGCCTTTACTTTCACAGTTTACTAGTTTTTATCTCTGTTATGAATATCACTGGTGCTTGTGCATTTGATAAATCTTCATTAAAAATTAACTCTGAAATGATTAAGTGGCTTATAAAAGCACAATGTATTTGTAAAGGTCAGTTAGTCAAAGGCAGTGAAGACACCAAAGAGTTAATCATAGGACTAGTTATTTATAATGTCATACATACCAAAAGCAAAAAAAAATTGATTGAAAAATAGGTGTGATAATAAATTAAGAAAGAAGCAAGAACAATAGCAATCATCAATAATAATTATCACAATATTAGTGATTGATTTTTTGGTCTATTAAAACTATTAAATAGATATGCTAGAATAAATTCTATTGAGAGGGTTAGAATCAATGATATACCCACTACAGAGAATCGGTGTTATTATTTAGCCATAGATCTTTAGTGTATGATTACTTTACCAATCTTTAGGCAAAGAACTTTAATATTCATAAATACAAACTTTATTTTCTAAATATTTGGTATTACTCTTAAAAGATCTGAATAATTATTATTAAAATTACACCTTATTTTTTTATTAATATATGGAGTATATGAGCCTAGGCTTTCACATAAAAGATCATTGTATTATCTATGTACATACAATAGCAGAGGTGATAGACTTGATGAAAATTATTGCATTATCACAGTTACTAAATTCTAAAGCTCTTACTTCTAAACAATTTCATATTCAAAGGTCCTTCACTTTTATCTCTTACTCATAATAGATTGATATTCTTTCAGGGGCAATGCTATTAATTCTATTATTCTATGCATCTCTTATATGAGTATAATATTTTTCTCTTTACTTAAACTTTGTTAAGCATTGATCTTTTTTTTTTATTGAATTGTCGATTTCATGAAAGTTTGCCTTAGTATGTTTTAGATAAATTTCTTTGAAATTATTGCTGTGTAGAATTCTTTAAGTAGATAGAGTTAAATAGAACAATCATTAGAACAAAAGGCTCTCAACTTTGCCTTAAAGAGAAAAATAAAAAATCTAATTGCTGTTTAGAGATTTGATTATTTTTCTGGTGTTATTTTACTATTTATTAAAAATATGTAGGTATTCATTTAATGGGCAACATTGGATGGTTATTTAAGTTGGTTACAGGTTATCTATTAAAATAAAAGATTCCAAACCTGCTTAGAATCTCTCTTTTTTTTAAGATTACTGGTTTGGATTGAAACCCAAATTATAGAATAAGGAAGAAGATACATTACTATTGCATTACAAGCCTTAAGAACTTTAAATATGATTATTATTATTTGTTAAGTTTTCTGCACAATAACTAATAAATAAACTAGAGAATAAAGTACTATGATAAAAAAATAAATAAACATACATCAATCATAGGTTATTAGTGTTTGTTACACTCTAAATATAATTTATTTTAATATCTTAATTTTAGAGCCATGATAAACTTTAATGAGACATTTTAGCACTGAAATCCATGTCATATATATATATATATATATATATATATATATATATATATATATATATATATATATATATATATATATATATATATATATATATAACTTAAAATATAAAATTGTATTTAAAAAAGGCTTTTAAAATGTTCAGATTTTTAAAAAAATATTTAAATATATTTGTATGTTAATACAGCAAATATTTCATATTGTAACTCTAAATATTAAAATGCTAAAATAAATTATGTTAACTGGATGGTAACAAATACCTAATAAACTATGACTGGGATAAATAAATGTTGATACTTTGGTTGCATAACCCTTTGTAGAGATTCAGAACTTATGAAGATTCAAGAATCTATTTTTAGCTGAGAAAATAAATAAAAAACAATTTGATTTAACCAGTTGTGTTTATTCTGCCATTTGGGTACATTAATTTTACATCACCAAAACTGAAATTAACATTATAATTATTATAAAAGTTGACTATAATCTTCTGTCAACTGATTTCTTTTAATTGCCTTTGATGAAGAATAACATACATACACCAAACTCTGCATTATTCATAATTAAGATCAACATAAGTACATATTGTCCATAATTTTCTATTTAAAAATACTAGATAATGGAAAATTAATTTTATATGTTGTCAGGAAAAAAAAATTGTTTTTGGAAAAACATTTTTCTCAAAACAATAAGTTCTATTAGTCTAAAGAAATTTGTATTTTGTAATGATGAATCATTTTTAAATTACTGTAACGAAATAAACCTTTGATAATAATTCAAAGATTAATCTTTATTTTTGCAGGAAGAGTAAATAAAATACTAGCAACAAAATTGCCTGACTTTTTCAAAATGATTCTAAAAGTAATTCTCTTATCCCTATTCTAGAGTCCTGTAGTATATATTTGAGTAATCAATGGATACTAAAAAATATAAGCTGTAATATATTTACCACTGATGGAGACTAGGTTTCAAAGTTGGAACTATTGCATCTAGCAAACATTTTTTATTCTTGGGTACAATCCATGCTAATGATTTAAATTTAAAAAAAAAACCCTAAGATTTTAAACCCAATCCAACTCACTTGCATAGTTATCTAAATCTAATATCATATCAGTTCTATATACTTTAAGGACTTCATCAAAAACAGATTCAATAATATCATTTAATTACCATTTAGGTTAGATACTGTTGATTGTTAACTTTTTAGAACACATCTTTATTTGAAAGTACATTATAAATTTTGCACTCTTACTGTAATTACATCTAAAAACTCTATATAATAGTTTGGTAATTTTTGAAAAATTACAAATAGAATGTTATTATTTGTAATAAAATTGTTATTTATTAGAAATTTCAAGTTACATCTCTTACAAAGGGTACAAAGACTAATAAAAAATAAAAAAATCTTTGTTTTTCATGGTGTTAAAAATTTTAGCATTTTTTTTTTTTTAGAATTCAATGATACTTATTTACATATACAATTTTTTTTATATTTATTTCTTTCTAAATAAGATTTTAACTTTATTTATGTTAATTTTTTTAAAACTTTTTTCCAGATGTCCATTCATCTTTTTTGGCCATTTTCTTTGGCTTGAATTTTTTCATTTGCAATTAAAGTGTAATCTTAAGCTTTCTATTATTCTCCATTCTTTTATTATTTCATAATCATATCAAGCTTCTATATAATTTTCAATTATAGAGCCTTATGCAAACCATATAGTTTTTTTTATTAAGTTTTTTTCCCCACCTGTAGTATTTCTGATAAAACCAAAGATTTTTGCATTGATTCTCAAACCATCAGTCAAATGCTTTATGTATAGTAATTGTATTCCAAATCTTTGAAGGATAAAGTACAAGTTGAATAACATTTCTGAATAAAGATGCATGATTTTATGAGATACTAATTTGGAATATAAATACAATCATTCGTGTTAATTAATATTATGAATTGTCTTTCCAGCATGTTGTTTACACATTGCACACACATATATTTATATTATCATCGACAATATGAATAAGTAAATATTTACACAAATAAATGTAGAATCATGCATTGCAATACTGCAGATCATCTCAGCATAATTAGATATTATAATTGCATTTAGATAAAGCAGTGCTTAATCTGATACCATTAGTGCACTGCTATAAATAAAATAGCAATCATATATCATAAATGAAGAGTAATGCTACAGAATCAGTTTACAATAGTATCTTTATACCTTAGGTACCAAGAGGCTATTTCTAACTTCCTGGATAATAAAAAAAATTTTCAATGTACATGTACAAAAATAAAAATAAATACTTAATCTAGTATTAAATAAATTCATTGTAATAATTTAAAATAATGATTTAATAATTTTATTAATTAGTCACTCATAATAATAAAAAGATTAAAGGTGCAATATAAATATTTCTCAATAACATAAATCAATTATATCAGATTCTGACTTATTTACAAATGTCACATAGATATTGATTATCTTAGTAAATTGAAACAACATTATGTGTGCTACAATGATTGTTGATATTTATCTTACATTTATTAAAAATCGGTTCAAAAATAGATTTTAAGTACTTTTTTAATTACAAGTATATTAAATCCAACTTTTTATAATTACATGCTCCATTAAAATACTCAACTTTAATTTATACAAAAATAGTTTTCTTTCTTTTGTTACGTTAAAAATTTATATTTTATTGTCAGAATCAGAAATTAAATAATACTTTTGTATCAGAGAGATCTTTTTATTTAATTTTAAATAATTTATTTCAAAATATCATAAATATTATTATTTACTTAATCAGTAACATTCAAGTCATTCCAAACTTTAACATTTATACAAGCAACTTTTGACTTGTTTCATTTTCTTTTTCTTATCAATTTTAAATATACATGCATGTTCACACACATTCATTACCTATGATGCATAAGATAGTCTCTCTTTCCATATATATACACACATGTACTGTTTTTGAGTTTTTCACAGTAGTTTTCTTATTGCAATTTAGACCTTTCAGTTGAATTTTATTTGTTATTATTTAGATAATATATATGGTTCAATAACAAATTTATTTATTGATATCCTAAACAAAAATAATTACTATTTATTATCATCAATAAGATTTAGTTAAATATAAGTATGGTGCATTTTACAAAAAAATAATACAAGTACACATTTTATGTAACTTCTTAAATGTTGTAAAATTAATTTCATTAAGAAATTTATTTTTTAACACAAAACATTAGCAAAAAATTCTATTAATATTCACATTTTCTATAAATTTAAAATAATTTTTGAACAGGCTGAAAGTTCCATTAGAGTGGTAACAGTCAATCATTTTAAAGTAATATATTAAAGCAAACACCTGTGGTTCTAAATTCTATTAAGAGATTCTATATAGAGTATTTTTATCATTTCTAAGATCATGTTTTATATTTTACCTAATGAGATGTATTAATTTTTTCATTTAATTAGATCATACCCAATACAACTAAATATACAATATTCAATAAATGTATCTACTTATTTTTTAGCTAGAAATTAAAACAAGATAGAAAACTGCTCAAATCAATTTATCATGAGCCAATTAGCAAAGCTTAGTTGTGATGCTATTTCCTTCACTGTTTTTTTAAGATTTGTTGAAAAAATCTTTAACCAGAAATGAAACATTAAAAGTGTCTTTAATTTTTTTTTGGCTTATATCAATTGAAGATATTTTAGTTTATATATTTTACATCTTGTGATGCAGTCTTTTAACTTTTTTTCAGCACTTTATCTAATTGTAGTTCTTCATTGTATTCTCTTCTTAGCCTTATCTTTCCAGTGAAACAATCATGCATTTTTCTAAAATGTCTGAAAGAATATTCATATCACAAATAAGATCTGCTTTTCTATTTTTAAACTTATAATCAAGCTTATTATAAAATACGCTTTAGAAAATGTGTTATTCTTCACTTATTTCATATGCTTAATCTAATGAAGAATTTACTCATAGTAATAGATTCATTAACATCACATACAGAAAACTAAAGCACATGTTGATTGTTCCTACAGTCTTTCATCAGATTTTCAGAATAATTATTAAAATAAAGTTTTTTCCGAGATATTATGTTTTAAACTTTGTATATAATATTTACTAAGGCTGTAACCTCAAGAATGTGCATGTAAAAATGCGATAGTAGGGACCTCTACAGGTCTTAACCACAAGCTTATATTTTGGAAGAAAAGAGCTCTCTATATACTTTAATGAAAATAATTATATAAATTATGATGTAGTTTTCTAACTTTTAATTTCATAATTGCAATAGCAGCATACCAAAATCTGTGACAGATTACAACATCCTAGTATATACTTTTATCTAGGTAACTATCAAAATATTTAAATTAAAAAAGGGGATCTTACATTAATATCAAAAAGCCAAAAGTACTGAAGAATTTTTTTTCCGATATTAGAGTATAATGTGTAGAAGTTTTTTTATTATCATTAATATTAAACTAAGATGATAACAAATGAGACCCTATGCTGATGCCATAATAATATATAATATTTAATTCTATTAATAGAATCTGACCCACCCATGTTACACAAATGATGTTATGAGATATTATTTTATATAGCATTATGTTTTTTATGTAATAGTATGACAATAATAATAAGAAATTGTATATATATTATTTTTATCAATAATTTGTTTAATAAACTTAGATTTCTCTCATACTTACTACTAACTATTGATTTTTATTTTTTCACTAGTGTAAATACAGTATTATTTTTGTATGCTCATTTTTCTGTTTTGGTTATAAAAAGTATCCAATTTTTTTTATCTTTATATTTTTTGTTTATTAAATTTGTTACATGTTGATCTCTATATGCATAAGCCACCTTCAGATTTTAATCTATATTGAAAATATATATTTTCTATAACTTAAGCAAATAAAATAGAATAAATTAAAACAATGAGAATATTAAAAATTAAATTTCATCATTATTCCTACAAACATCACTACATCCATCCATATATCTTATACAATATAAATATGAATTTTTATTATTATTGTCAGTCAATTTTACTGAGTTTGTTTTTACACAATTGCATTTAATTTAATATTAGACAATAATAATCTTTTATTTCTATCTTATTTTTAAGGACTCTAGTGACCCTCTTTCTAAAAAGTGGCACTTGTAGCAAACACTTTCATCATTAGTATGTAAATTTAATCCTAAAAATTCAATTTTATGATAATCTATTATTTAATATTCAAAAGTAACTTTAAATCTCAACTTCCTTTAGTCACATGATGCTAGGATTATGATACTACTCAAGTGCTCAGCTTTAAATAAACTTATTTAAGAGAGTGAAATTGTTTAAACATTCAAATTATGTTGAATTGTTATCTTTTTGTTAAAGTTTATAATGCAAAAACTGTATGGAAACAAAGGAATAATTAATAACTATATACGAAATACAAAAAATGAACTATAAATTAGTTTACAACCAATTGGTCTGGGAATAAGAATATTTCAGATAGAGATTTTAAATATTTTCTCTTGCCACACTTATCAATTAAGAGCTTTCTTGAGCTATTGGTACACTCTATATTATATATTTGTAAATACAAGCTCATAAAAGCAATGTCACACTATATATGACTTGCTTTATTGATTATTTTAATATTTAAATAACAAAAAATTGGCAACGATAACTTCAGTTAGTGAGGACAATTGTAAAGTGAAATTTCACATAAAAAATAAGAAATTATAATGAATTCCTATGAGAAAAAAATTAATTTGTATTATCAAAGTTTTTTATTTTTGTAATATGACTGATAAAATATATTATTTTGCACTCCTATTAATTTTTATTTAAAAAGAAAACTTTGCAAATTTTCTTATTTTATGTGAAAGCAGTGAAATTAAATCAAAATTTGGCAAAGAAATGCAAGCTATAATTTATGGCTGAAGTTTTCATAATGTAAATGATTAAATCTTTTTTTTTGTAATACTGTAAAGATATATATATTTATATTGTATTTACAATAAATGCAACCATTATCTGGAAACAAATTATGAGGTTAGTTATGTAAAATTGAGTGAATGAATGATACTTTTAACTTATGTTTAGTAACAATTAAAATTGATTATTAATTGCATAATGCACAAAATCTTTTTTTTACAATAATACCATGACTACATTACAATTATGATGAATGCTTTTTTTATTATAAGCTGCCATACAATATTCATAAAAATTTTGATACATAGAAATGAGTGAATATATTTTATCTAATGTACACATTTTAAAATTTAATTTTTGTTTACTTACTAAACTGAATAAAACTGGCACTTTTTTGCTTTTGTAGTCATTAATGATGAAAATCTTTACTTTGAATATATCAAACAGGCAAAACTTTCCATACAGTAGTGCCACCCTGTGCCAAATAGAGTAATCAATGGATGCCAGAAGGCTTGTGCATAAAATCCCCATCTAATGCACAAGTCTTCTAGCATCCATTGATTAGTCTGGTTGGCACAGGGTGGCACTACTGTGTGGAGAGTTTTGCTTGTTTAATAAGTTATGTGCTAGCATAAGAGATGGTGATCATGTGATGTTTAGTGGTTTAACTTTATCTTGCAAGGACACTGATAAATAAAATTTGTAATGTAGTATATACTTTTAGTATCAGTGTCACCATTATATTTTTTGTTGACAGAGTTTTATTGAAATCACTATTTTCTGATGTGTGGCTTCCATTTTGAAAAAAATGATGGTTGCTTATTAAAAAAATAGTTTTAAGTTTTTTTTCAATGATTGTTATAGTGAATATTTGATAAAAATCTTCATTAGTGAATTTTCACATAAAGGTCTATTGGCTAATCAAAGTAAAGATGTTTATGCAATAAAAAAGATTGAATTTGTGAAAAATTATAGAGTTGGAGGGTGGAAAAGATTGAAGTCTGTCCATTAAGGTTTGAAGATTTGCGATCTTAATAAAATCTGAGCACGAATTAGATATATATTGTAACGGTCAGAAAATGTGACTCATAAACATAGTGCAGAATTCGACCACCATACAGAACAGCAGCACCATCGAGTAGCGAAGCCAGCTGTGGTACTGAGTTCGAACATAGTTTATCGATTCCACAATACAATCCACGAAACAACGCATCTGATGCGACATTAGTAAATATTTCCTTAGGCACGGTGGTCAGGGATATGCAAGAGACTCATGATTTTCTCAAGTTAGCCGGGCCAAACTAATATTAATTAAACATTCATATTTACATAATTGAGGAAATATTATATAGAATGGGTATCGAATAAATGAAACGTAACTGCAGACATATAGTTTAAAATTATTTATTAATACATTTTAATAAAACATTTATCAATAATATTTAGGGATTCACAGCTTCAGTAGCGGAATTTGCGACATGATTATATTTTAAAGAATACATTTATTTATTTAGACATTATTTTATATTGAGGATTTCAATAGCGGTATTTCGATACTGAAATGTTTACAAAAGGAATACATTTATTTGAAGGCGTAATCTAGCTACCTAAAATTCTCGAGTGAGTATTTCTAATGCATGCCTGGAGGGATTTATACCTTTGCAATGCAAGAGTCTAAAGTAAGATTTAAGAGTGGCGGTGGACATATATTTATTTAATTAAAATATTTATTTATAACTAAGGGCAAACATTTATTTGAGAGTGAATTATGAAGATAATGCAGAGGCGGAGTGATATATAGAATAATAAAACGAAGCAAAGGAACACATGGTACACTTTAGAAAGGCGATATGGAATGGCAGTATATTGAAACTGCAATGCCATGAATGGGTTTATAAGAATGTCAGGCTGGTCTCTGCCGCGGCCCAACGAAGTAAGGTGTCACATAAGCATAACCAGGGACAAGCGGTACGTGGCGCAATTTGCCGGCTGGCTGCATGACATTGTCAAATCCTACAGGAGCACCCATTAAGCCCGCTTGTGTAGGACGACTGGGGTTAATTTCAACCCTGAAGAATCCGGAAATTTCACGGCGGAATGGGTCATCGCGTCTCTAAAACGTAACACATGTATACTGTATAAACGGTTATGATGAGATTTAAATAGATTTCTGACTTGGCCCTACATTACCAACATTTACTCAAGAACTCTGGCGACTCTCAAAGAAATGGGATTTTCTAGAATTATTCATTAAATTTAATAAATACAAAATATATATAAGCTGGGAGTTATTACAACTAATATGCCAGCCATTTGCGAAGTAGTAGACCCCTGCATTACAATAAATGATGCATTGAATGCGTGTCAATTTATATGAAAGTTTAGTTATTTAGGAAAGTACATATTAATGAAAATGTGACACGCATTCACTATTTCATACGATCATAGATTTAAACTTTGAAATTTGAGACGATTATGAGCATGCAATAAGTAAATAATAACTATAGATAGAATGTAGATTTGAGAAATACGCACCCAAGAAAGACAGAGTGAGGTAAGCTAGATTATTAGAGAAATTTACATATTAAATTAATTATTCAGTTTTAGTTATACATATGGTAGTTTTACATTTTATAATTTAGATAAGTAGTATGAAGAAAAGCTATAGCATGTTATTAGAGTACTCTAGAGTTTGAACACAGACAGGTACCTGTTTTATAAGAAGTTTTCTGATTCCATTAGTTTAGCAGAAAAAAAGTTCACGAGTGGCAATTCTTTCTTGTATTTAGATATTCATTTAATTTCATGGCAGCAGCAGCTTTCTCATTCATTTCAGGCAGCAGATCTTCATGGTGAATTTATGACGGGCAATGGAAAGTTCAGCATCCAATAGGCCATCTCCCGATGGAGAATAATCTAGGTGCTTTACTCGGTCATACCTTGGCAGGAACAAATTATTTTATTATTTTTGGAGACTCTCAGTGATCGAGAGCAAAGCTAAAGTTTTTGTGAATGTCTCCAGCAAGTCTAAGATGGCCTCTTTTTTTATCTTAATCTTTCACATTTTTGTTAAGATATTTTTAGGTTCTACTTAATTTGCCCTGAGGATAATCAATGCATTTAGTTGGTTTTTAATTAAAGAAAGCTGCCGTTCTATTGTTTACATTTTACATTTACTAATTAATTTTGGGGAATTTTTCTTTAATTAATCTATTATCTATCACTGACCGATGCTTTTCAATTTCAAAGACAAAAAGGGAACATAAGATTATTTTAACTTTTAATTAAATATTACATCAGATTTTTTTAGAATTATTATTAAATGAAATTTAAACAAAGCAATAAATACGAACTTTATAATGCAAAATAAATGATTAAAATTATACAAAATCATATAACTAAAAGAAATCTAAATTATATTATTTTATCCCTATTTATTGCGTTTAATGTGAGATCAAAATGTGTGCGTGTTTATGCCGAATTCTACATATATTTATACATTTTTAATATTGTTACACACACAATTCGATATCAAAAAGTTTAAATTTGGGCGGGATAGACCGGTCAGTGAGAGACGACAGAAAAAGGTGAAACTTAAGATTCGAATACGAATCTTACTGTTTCATTATGTGTGAGAGATGATGACTTGGACCAATTGATGAGTGCTAGTTCAGAATGAAATATGTAAATTGGGGATCATTTATCTTTTTCACATTACATGGTCATGTATATCATTTGTATAGGATGGAGTGGATAGCTGTAGGGAGTTTAAAAGTCTGAGTACACATTCCTTCTAATTATATTAAATAACCATTAAATAAATGTTATTTATAGATAAATATAATTCTTGCCTTAATGTTAGCAGAAGAAAAGATTTACATTTGTTTAATAATAATTATTTAAAAAAATTATAAAAAGATAATTAATCACAGATTAAATTGTCAAAAGAGAACAGAATTCTATAAAACACTCATAAAGATTTAACAAAAGAGAAAATAATTCAGGATAATTGAAATATTAATATTATTCTACTTTAATAAAGCTATTAATGGCTTGATTTTTGTTTTATTTTTAATTAAAAATAAGACAAAAGCAAAAAATCTTATTATTTACTATTTAATTAAATACAGTTATGTAAAAAACAGAACTGGTAAAATTAATAATAACATTGGAAGTAAAAACAATTGGATATTTGTTGTGATTGTATATTTCCATTGCTTTAATTTATTCTATTTAATTTGATTAATTTATAGAATTATATATTTTCAATATGCATATATATTGAAATTTTAAAGATAACTTATAAATACATATATATATAAAGAGATTGAAACAGTGTAAATTTAATAAACGAAAATGATAAAAAATAGTGTTTTTGATAACAGAAATAAAAACGTTGTCACATATTACATTGCATTTATACCATAGAAATAAAAGCATATCAATTACTTGTAGAAAATATGAAAGATGTAAAAGTTTATTAAACAAATTAGAATAAAATGCATAGTTTTCTAGTCACTATATATTTATATATATCAAAAACACAAAAAGTATTAAATTATTAAATTCTACAAATATTTGGCGAAATTGGAAAGAATAAAATATAAGAAACCAACACTAATTTATTATTATACCACATAAATGTTATAAATAAACAGGAAGGAAAACAAAGAAATTATCCAGAAAGAAAACACACAAACCAATCATTTTCCCACAAACATATTTACATTGGAAAAAGTCAGATGTATTTAGCTCAGTGTTTATAGCAGTAACAAATGATTCATATGGAACAAATTCTATTGAAGTAAAAAATAATATTTTCAAATCAATCAATACATTTTCATCAGCAGAATGCATCTCAATTATTTAATATAATATCTTCAAAAATCAAAAATTTGAATGATCAACTCTGAAAGCAGCAACTAATTACATTACTACAGGGGAAATAATAAATACACACAAAAAAAAAAACCCAGAATAATTATAAATAATTCTTCAATAATATTGTAAGAATAATAAATAAAGACATAAAAATTATCAAAAATGATTAAATATAAAATTAAACAATTATTTATGAACAATTTTTTAAAGAAAATGTTATAATAATAAAATTGTATTAAAATTTATGACTCATTCAAAAATCATAAAAAAATCTATTATTGCAATAAATATCTAAAAAAATATAAAAGAAAATTTATCTTAAAAATATATAAATGACAATAGCAGAAAATGTTTTTTGCTTTAAAAAATATCAAAAAATTATGAAATACAAAAGTATATAAATTGTTAATTGCTTAGGTGTTAGGTTCAGTGGATTATAAATATGTGAGCAACAATTGAACTTTATCATGATTATTTTTGTAGCCATGAAGTATGCTTTAATATTAAAAGTCATGGAATTATTTAAATGTTGACTTAATCTGAAGAAGAATGCACTTAGTGATTATATTCAGCATTTGGTAACAAGGTATGATATAAATACTCTCTTTAGGTGGTTTGGAAAATTTTGCATGGAGCATTGTTTATTTCACGATGAAAAACACACAGGAAGGCCTGCTGTAGCAGTTTTCTCCAAAAATGTGACTTGAATCAGGAAAATGATAAAAGTCACTAGCCAGTGCATCTATTATCTAATAGACACTATCCTAAGTATTGGATATATAGCAATATATAAAATTTTTCATGAAGTGGTGTTTAAAAATATTATTTTTTATTGAGTTCCATATGTTACCATGAGAGAGCAAAAACCAACAAAATTTGCAACTATTTAATAATAGTAGTAACCAGGTTATTTCTAAAATTATAACAAGTGATAAAATTTATAGATCTTTTTATAATGAGCTGACATACTAAGAAAATAGAATGTGGTGTTTGAGAGTGATCCAAAGCCACCACAATGAAATGATAACATTCAATGTAAAAAGTAATTTGTGTTGTTTTCTTCAGAAGTATATAATTAGTGAAAGCTATTAAGTTAGAAGGAGTGGCACTCACACCATTGCCTGCCTGAAGTTTTTATGGCCTGAGAATAAGAGACTTTATGTACAAATCATGACAATGCATCTTCTCATACTGCCATGGTAACTTCAAGCTTTCAAAGAAAAAATAAAATTGGAGTTATCAAGGACTTACTATACTCACATGATCTCACAATGTATGACTTCTAGTTATTTTTTTAATTTCAAAAAGAATTTGAGATCACATTTATTTCAAAACAGGAAGTCAACACTGCTGCAATAGTATTTTTAGCTCCATTATGAAAAAAAGTGTTGTGATGCCTTCCATCTACAGAAAATTCATTTTCAAACATGCATCAATGCTGGAGAAAGGACCATATTGAACACTTATAAAATTTGTATATTTAACTTATATAGCTTTTTCATATCTCAAAAATTTGAGTGACTCTCATATTTAAAAAAAACACGGAAATTAAAAAATACAATAGAAAACTCTATATAGTAGTGCCTCCCATTGTAAGCTTTAGTAATCAATAGACACAAGAAGGTTTGTGCATAAAATCCCTATCTAGTGCTTATTTCACGATATTTCAGACTAGTTTCTACTTGAGGCTTTCATGAGGGAGGAGTTTTGGATCTGAGAGCATTGCATTGTAGGATCTAACACAACCCTCCAGCAGTCACCATTTTTTTCATTATTTATTTATAAAGCTATGAGCCCAATATGAAAACACAACAGTGTATTCAATCCAAGCTCATTCACTTGTATAGCTAACTATATATATCTACATCCAGTTCAGTATCTACACATTTTAGTGTTTTTGGGTTATAAAAATCACAGTCACCATAATCCTGTAGGTACAACTGATATAAATTCATTAAAACACCATGTGATTATCATTTTCTATGCTTACACAGCTTTTAATACACTAGAAAATTCATATAGTAATGCCATCAAATGCAAACTTTAGTAATTAACAGATGCAAGATATGAAAATATCTGTGATAAAAGATGGTAACTGTTAGTATATTAGATTCTAAGATCTAAGTGCAGTACTCTTAGATTCAATGTTTCTCACTGATAAAAGCCACAAGCTAGAAACAAGTCTTGGGATATTGCATGAGTAGGCCTTAGTTACAGATTTTAGGCACCAATGTTCTTGTATCATAGGTTACTGAAGCTTGTACTGGGTGGCATTGCTGTAAGGAGAGTTTAGTGGTATATTAACAGCTTGGGTAAGCATAGGAAATGGTGATCATATTAGATTTCAGTGCTTTTATTTAAAGAAAAAGAATTTAACTAGCGTATTTATTTATAAAAATAAAATAATAAATAAAGATGTAAAAAATAGATGTGTAAAAATGTAATGAGTTACTAACAATCAATTTAAAAAAAGGCAAATATCATTAAAAAATATAATTACATTCAAAGATACATAAAAATGAAAACACCTCCAATGAAAATATTTATAAAGATAGTAAAGGTTAAAAAAACAAATGATATAAATTATTATAATATAAATAAAGAAAAAGTTATAATAAGAATCTAAATGAGGTGTTTTAAGTAAATGAAATTGATGTATTAAATAAAGGTCTAAAATATATATTCATAAAAATATTAAAAAAGAAAAAATCTAGAAATAAAAGTAAATTCAGAATTATTAGGAGTAGTTTTATAAATAAAAAGTGTTAAAACCTATAACATAACTAAAATAGAATTTAAAAATAAAATTTTAATTAGAAATTAAAAAATAAATTACATAAACTTAAAAAAAAGCAAATTAATATAGGGTATGATTATAATAATAAAAATAAAGGCAGAAACAAAATATTAATTAATAAAAAATAAAAAAATAAAAAATACCAAACAAATATATATTAATACAGATAAAAACATAAGTATAATTATAATGGATAAAACCATTTATAATCAAAACATGTATTGTTAAATGAAAAATAGTTTAAAGAAATTTAAAAAAAGTTATAATATTAATAAAGAAATAAATTACATCAAATTTAAATATAAAAAAAATTGATAAATCAGCAGTAATAAACATTAAAAAAAGGTTTATAAACAGAATATACAGATTACATTTTTAAAAAGCATTAAAATGTTTTAAAGTATCATTTAAAAAATAATATTTGAAAATTAATAATTCAAAAATAAAATAAAAATATATATAAATTTTTAATTGTGTTAAAAGTATAGATATAAATATTAATGATTATAATAAAATTAATAAATTTAAGAGTAATAAACTATTAAAAATAGTCTTTAAATCTGCTGAAGTACTTTCGTTGACTGTTTTTAATAGTTTATTACCGTTAAATTTATTATTTTTATTATAATTACAATTTTTGTTTTAATTAATGGACATTTTATTTATATTAAATATTAATGATGCAATAAATTTAATATTATAAACACACTCATCAGATAAATATAAAAATAGATGTAAAAGATTTTGAACAATTACTTAGATTATGTTGCTATAATGTTAATTGTAAAAACCACACAAACCCCCACCCATATTTTTCCAATAAAATATAAAAAAAAACCCTCCCCCTACTTTTAACAATAAAAACTTTCATGTTTTTTCTCTTTTAGCATTTTTAATAAAAAAAAAAATAATTAAGCTTGTTTAGAGCTAGTAGCAGGCTCTTTATATATTATATAATGTTAATTGTAAATGTAAAAAACAATATTTTTAATAAATTAAAAATTTAAGCATTTAGATTGAAAATAAATATTTCATATAACCCTTCATGTAAAAACTATACAAATTATAAGGTTTTAAAAAATATGACATTTTGAAATATTAACAGTCTGCATAAATATATATTCTCTTTAAAAACTATATAGTTTTAAATTATTAATATATGTCATTGGATAACATATGAATTGATGCACAAATAAAAGTTATTGTGATTTAATGTATGTGATTTGCCCTGCATAGTTTAACATAGTAATTAGAGTTTTAGATTCTGGTGGGGGAATTCTTTAGATCCATTCCATTTCTGGTTCTTCTGTGTCCAAACTTTTTATAAATTCCTAAATAATAAAGCCATTTAATTATTTATTTTTATTATATATTTAAAAAAAAATGCAAATTATGCTAATATTTATAAATATTATTTTTATCACTTTAAAAAGATAAATGACTAACCACTATTGATAAAAGATATAAATTAAAGTTTGATTTAAAAAAGTTCTTATATAAAATAAAAATTTGAAATTTAAGAAGAGAAAAAAAAGTTGAATAATTGGATGAAAAAGATAAAAAGTAAAACGTAACAGATATTAAAAGTTCTACTTATATGTTGAATTATTTTTATTACATAACATTAAATGCTGAATTTCTTTAAAAAAAAATTTAAACTTTATTTAATTTTTTCAATTACATTGAACTGATTGTAATAGCCACATTAGTGTATACACAGCATTTTGAATATTATTCTCCTTTTCCCCCCAGGTATTATCGGTTTAACTAGTGATAGTACTAGCATAAAAATTGAACTAGTCTTTTAGATTTTTGAATATAAATTTTAATTTTGATTGTCACTGATCAGGCCACCAACACACGAAGAGGAAAGGAGAATAGTTGCACTCAAAACTTTGGATATATACTAATCTGTGAACTATCACTAACAATAGAATGTTATTGAAAAATTTAAATAAAATTTAAATATTTTTTTTAAAGACACTCAATATTTAATATTAGATGATGGAAGTAGTCCAATATATAAGTACAACTCATGTCATTATCACAACCCTTCACGCAAACGAATAATAAAAGTATTGATTATTGAAAAAAGTAAGACTCCCGTGACATGAATTGAACTAAGTATGTCTTTAAAATGATATTAAAAAATGTGTTAAAGATTTAAAAAAAAAATCAAAATGATCTCAGAGTAGATAATAATTTTGAAGAGAAATAACAGATCTGGAGAAGTGTTTAGAGTGAAAATTATTGAAATCTGCTCTCAAACAGATACTATTAATATAAACCTACATACCTATATTGTGGTATCTTGGTATATGCAGAGTTTATATTTTATGTTTTTATAACATCACGACTATGAAAAAAGCTTTTATTACTTATATCAATTATTATTTATCTTGTGATAAAAGTCAACCGATAGATAGAATATGTTTTTTTATTTAAATTACTAGGATTCTTTTTTTCAATCTTTAGTTTTTTGCATTGTGAATTGTGAAACAGTCTAAAAACTTTAGCTTCTGAGTCGGTTTATCTCATCACTGGATTAAGCTTACATTTATTTATATAACAGAACCCATAGAAAATAAAAAAAAGTCGTTTGAATATTTACGTATACAATTTAACTTTAATGACTGAGATATAGGCTTATTATATACCTGTATCAATATATATAATAGATAGAGTTTATGAGCACAGACTTTCACATAACCCACCACTCTCCACTCTATCTCATAATTATTTCCTTTTTATATGAAATAAATTTTAAAAATGTAAAATAATGATTTTTTTTTCGACATCAACTAGCATATAAATATACTATATATTTTACATTGACTTTTTTTTTTTTACCGATCATTAATGCAGTAAGCAATTATATAAATATATGTCTTAATAATGTAAGAACTCACTAAATGTAGTGATATATCTTTAAAATTGGAATGGAAGAAGAATTTGTGTTAAAAAATGGCAAGAGATGGCCATGTGTACTTCCTCGGCACAGTATTCTATTGTCTTGTTATTCTACCTGCATCCGAATTGAGAACTTGATATATTTAAACAAGCAATGACAACTAATCTCCCTTGGCAAGCATTCTAAGTTTTAGAATTTGTCTGCATCCTAGCATGAATTTTAAAGTGGGCATTTGTAAATGTAAATCTTAACAGCTTATTAAATTTTAATTTCTTTTTAAAAAAAATATAGTATTTCAAAAGAAAATATATAGTAGTTAAGAGAAATGTTATTTTGTCATTGCTAACTGACAGATGATTTATTACAATCTACAAAGCTTTTGTAATTAATATTTTTAAAATACAATATCATGTTCTGTATTATAAAACTAAGCAAAACAAATTCCTAAAGTAAAATAATTTTCTAATTAACGCAATAATATATATTATATTTGTCAAATGTTAATTTCTATTAAAAACTTATTACTTAAAAAAAGTTTTTTAAGTTAACAGAAAAAGGGGTAACTTTTTTTCATTTTGTAGCTTTTGCATAATTTATTATCTACTGACTTGACATATGTATGTATATTGAGTAATTCATTACTATTTTCAAACATTATCGATCCATTGCAAAATACATATCTCTCTAAATTTAAATTTTGTTTTTTTGATTCATAGCTTCTATTTTTTTATATTTTAGCAAATTTTGTTATCTATCCAACAGGTGGTCTTTTTTGGGATCTTTTATAACCTCTTAGAATCCAATTTAAGAATTTAAACCATCTATTCTTATCTCTCTATATTTTAGCATTGTAGTAAGAAGTGTCTGTGTTAATATTTTATTAAGTAACTAGCTCACAGACTCATACATAAGCACTAGTAAAACATTGATTTATTTTTCTCCAATAACAGGTATATTTTCATTTAATAACAATCCAAGATTTATTTATTATTAAGTTATATATGACCAATCATATAGAATTTATATATAAAAAATATTTCTTTTTATTTAAATGATAATATATGAATCTTGTTTAAATATGTAAATGCAACAATCATTTGAGAGAACACACCTTCAATAGTAAAAGGCCAAATAATGCAATCAGATTTTTTTTTTTTTACAATTAATATTTCAACACTCATATAAATAACCCATTTGATATCTAGATATTGTATGGCCATCTTAATTGGGCATGGACCATTTTTACTGGAAAAAATTTAATCTCTTTGTGATCTGAAAAAAAATGATGATTCACCTATGGGCTTGACATACAGATAGTTTAATCACTATAACAACAAAAAGTTCTTCTATCTCAGCTTGATAACTTTTTATATAAAGATATGAACTAATTAAATGAAAATTAATTAAGTGAAAATTAATAAATAACTGAATAAACAACCATTCAGCAACTTTTGCACAAAGCTGTGAATATAGTATAAATCGCTCTTCAAAAGTTTTTAACAAAGCTATTGCTTAAGCAAAAATAAGAATTATTAATAAAAATAATAAATTCTTGTATGAAGGGCCTATGGTGGTTCATCCACCTCTCACATTTCTGATATTGATTGAAATACAATGTGCATAAAACTTACACATTTCCTTATAAATTCCAATAAGATTTAAAAAAATTTAATAGATACATGAATCTATAGCTAACTCAGATAACTGTTCAATATTGGTTAGTAAAAAGATAACCTGAGATATTCTGTAAGCAGCTGATTTCATGGGATTGGTTTACATAAAATAAAACTTACAATTTCCATTTCATATGCATTTGATGATTCTCCTAGTCTAAAACACCATGAGTTATATGCATAAGTCTAATCCTAAAATTTATCTCATTTATAAGTTCATCTATAATAAAAAAAAATCATAGTGGAAATCTTTTTTATTTATTTGGGTTTCAACCCTTAGCTACTTTGGTTTTAACTTAACTTTTCTATTATTGGCTAAGGTTATCCTTATTGTTAGATTGAATGTGGTCAAACAATCAAAACAATTTGTGTAATATCATTGATATCTAGCTTCTTGAATCCAACATTGCTTCAACTATAACTTTCTTCACTTTCATTTATGGGCCAGCTTTATAAAGCAAAATGTGGAATTTTATTTTCCATGGCATATATAAAATTAGCTATTAACTTTATCAAGCCTTCTCCATACTCCCTCCTTTGCTTCATGAATTTCCATAGTAAACAATTCTCTACTAAAGTATTCTTTTATTTTTGGATTTTTTTTTAAGTTGTCTTAATACCATCTTATGAGTAGGGCTGAGATAAGATAGTGGCAAATTCCTGTTTTGAGTTATTTACACTGCTCATATTTGAAAGAATTACTAATGCTCTGTCTTTTCATGTTTTCTCTTGAAAACTATATTAGTTCTTTTGATAGATTTACAATTTATATTGGCCTTATCATATGTTATTTTTAACCTTTTATTTTCAAAGTTGAAGCTAAAACCATTTTTTCCTGTTCTTTCTTGCATTTATTGACTCATATCTAAGAAATTCAGCAATTCTACTACTTTCTCAATACTTTTCTGTTTGTACACAACCATTTGATCTATCTTATACAGTGGGTTATGTCTGAGAATTCTTATTTTATTATCTGACAGGGCACAAGCAGTCAGGGCATTCAAACATGATACCTGGGTTTGAAAAAAACTAAATACAAATTTTCCTTATGCCTACTTTGTATATGTCTTGTGATATTGATAGTCTTTACCATTGTGATGCTCTGTGACTGAGTATTCATGCAATATGGCAGCACTGTATTCTTGGAAATATAGCATTTTTCAGATAGGCCTGGAGTGATTTAATCTTATATACCTCATAAAGCTTATCTACTATTGTACCAGTACCAAGCAAAAGTTGTTCAAAATGAAGTACTGGAGAGTCATTTTAAAGTGTTTCCCTATACAATAACCCATTAGTGGTAGTCAAGAAGAATGATAGCACTATCTGATTATTTTTAGATGCTAGATGGCTTAACAGAATAACCATTTCTAATAGGAACATCTTACCCTCTGTTCACAGCTTAATTAGTAAAATTGAAAGAAAAAAGTATTATAACATTTGATTTACAAATCTCCAGTTATGGTAGATAGAACTTCACCTGAAAGAGCATAAGTGTACACGATTCCACTATGTTAGTTATTCTATCAGATCAATGGGATGCCTTTGGACTAATAAATAGTGGGGCAGGTCTATTAAAATACCTGGATTAGTTTTCTGTTACTTGCAATTTAAAATGTAGTAATGTATGTGAATAATATAATGATTGCTTCAAAAAAATTAGAACAGATTGTCAAGGTGTTTCATAATATGATTTCTTTGCATTACCCTTAAATGATTTTGTTCTAAAGGAATTGATTATATGATTCAGGGTCTCATAGATTTGTTCTACCCACTAATTTCCATCAGCTTTACTTCTAAATTTTCTTTAATTTTTCTCTTTTGCAATGTCTCTTCATATAGACCATTCACACATTTCTCAGATTGCATCTATTAGCCATTCATTATTCTTTTTATTTAAAAAATAAATTAAGTTGGTACATTAAATTATTTTTGATTATTTTTTTTTTAGTGAGTGAATGAGTAAACTTTTTTTTTTTTTATATATATAAAATGAACTTTATTCATTATAAATTATGTACAAGTATTAACATATGAACAGAGGTTTTTTTATATGATATAAGATGCACCAGTAAACTTATATTATGTAAAATATATGTAAATGTGCCTTTTCAATTTATTATTAATAACTATATTATAATTATTAAAAAAATTGCTGCAATACAATTTTAATTTACCTATATATACTAATCTTATACAAAAATCTGTAATATGTATATGTTGAAATTCAACAAACAAATTCTATTCTAACTAAAGTTTATCACCAAAACATGAGCTATTATATGCAATGTACAAGTACACAAGGGAGATTTGGAACAAAATATAATAGCTGTTGTGGTTCCACTAAATAAAAATTACTACAAATATATACAATTATCAACTATAAATGATGATCTGGATCAACTGATGAGTGCTGTTTCAGCACAAAATATGTGTATTGGTGATTATTTATTTTTTCTACATATGTGTGGGCATGTGTGTCTGTAGTATAAGATAGTGTGGTAGTTGAAGGTTGCTTGAAAATCTGAGTTCAAATTCTCTATATTTGCAATTAGGTTCCAGGTATAAGAATGCCTGTATTTCAAATGCATTGGTTAGTTTATTAGTACTAATGGAAACATGATGGATTAAATAACTCATAGAATTATTAAAGAAAAATATCCATTTGTATCCAACAAAAAATGAATTTTACCAGAATTATATGTGGATCTGAGAATTGGCTATTTCATAAAACAGGAATACAGATAAGAATGACAAATTGAAAGTAAAATACATAATTTACTGAACAACCAGGTATTATATGCTGGGATAGACATAAATTGCTAAATGAAATGATAATAAATGGGCAACTAAATTTTTCAACTGTATCTCAAAAATTTGTAAAGCTAAGATAAAAACTGCTTGAAGGTGGATTGGTGAAATAAAGTTTTTTAGTGATGTAGAGAAAAAAAATTATAAATCAGAAAAACAGGATTAAATTTCATAAAACCTTCATCTTGCAAAGGATCAATAATGGTAGATAATGATACAATTAAAATTAAACACTTTCTTTTTTAACACTGCCTTAAAGAATAAGAGTGAAAAGAGAATTAGATTTATCATTTATTGAATTATCAGACTTTTGAATGATTTTCTATTTTTGCTTTATTTCTAAATAAGAATAAATAATATCATTTTCTGATCAGTAATGAATAATTAGCTGAATTTGATAAATCAACTAACTAGATAAAAAAATCTAAGCATGGTTGGAATCTAAGAAATTTTGGTTTTTACTTGCCCTGAATTGAAATCTGAGCCATAAGGATAGCACATAAATGTTTTGGTCACTACACAAATAGATCCTTATATTTTGCATTAGACCAACAATATTGAAGTAATGATATAATCTAATGTATATGTGAAGATGAAGGAGTTGGACATAGATAACAAAAGTGATGATGGTGATTACTGTATAAGAAAGAGCATCCAATAAAATAAGTTCATAAAAAACAAAATTTATTTTACATGAAAATTGATTATTTGAGATTAAATGTTCATCCTGGTGAGAGACAGCAGATTAACAATGATAGGTCAATGTATAACTATTTCTATCACTCTTAATCATATTACACCTAAAATCTATCTAGACAGACATCTACATTCTATAGAAGCAAATATTTTATATGTGTAAATAGAACATCATATACTGGTTCTTCATGGGTAAATGTTATCATCATACATTATTTTGTTCATAGTTTCATTTCTATCCTCACATATGAAATATTAGATTGATACTGTTAGTGGTCAGTCACCAAAACACAACTACTGTAATCAAACTTAATTGTATCTGGAATAACACTTAAGACAATTATAAAATTATTAACAAATGATTTTATTTTAATATAACAACTATTAATCTATATTATTATTTAATTAACAGTATCACAAGCAATTTATAATTAATATTGTTTTTGTAAACTTATGAATAATAGTAATCTTAAATAGAAAGATTATCAAAGTTTATAACTTAATCATTGAATTATACAATGTGTAATTTTGATAATGGGCTTGCCTTCGCATATGTGTTAAGCAATTTTTAATCTTAATTTTGATATAATATTCTACAATAGCAACTGCATATGAAAAGAAATGGCTAAAATAACAGAATTTGAATATAAATATTAGCTTGACATAACTTTGAAATTCATTTAGCCAAAATTATCACATTCATCTGAAAAACACATTTAACAGTGACCATGGAACAGGCATCTTTTATTTAACTTGGTTTTATCTGTTCAGAACAAGCATTTAAAATACATTTGTAGGTGACGACACTCAATATTTAATGGGATTTAAAATACATGGAATATTTATAAACTCAATAAACTTATGGTTCAGCATTCAGGACTTAGAATTTTACATTTTGGCTACACCAAAACGAATATTCCACAAAGAAATATTCGACAATGTAATGATATAAAAAATATTACCTCATATGTTTTCATTTTCTGATTAATATCATCTACTATTAAACCATCTATATTAGCTAAACAATGGAACATAGGATAAAAACAAAAATATTAAGGTTATAGTAATGTAGCAACATAAATAAAAAATGCAAAAATACATTCTAATAAAAGTAATTTAGTAAGTGCAATGTAATCTGTTAATTAAAAAATACTATTTTAGAAGTTTGTCTTGTGTTAAATAAGTCATTATAGCCATCTTCAAGCAAACATTTGTAACAATATTACCATATTTATATGATAAAGGAATGGACACAAGTATTAGTGTTTAACTATAGTTATTTAGCTCAAAATAAATGCTAAGGTAATCAAAAAGATGGTTATAATACTATATTTTTAAAGTTTATTTGTCATCATTCATATTTACTTTACATATGCCTTTATAGTGCATATATAAAAATAAAACAGCCATTTATTTATTTCTGTAATAGAAAAGTCTCCCAACACATCCTCCTTCAGTATCCTGCAGACAAGTGAAAAAGACTCTATTTTGCCACTTGCTAGATGATGATGGTTGATTGTTTTCCATTCTAGTTTTATATTTTTTTTTTAAGGAAAATACATTTTAACATACATTATAATAGATATAAAACAATGAGGATTGCCAATTCCTCTACAAGCTTTGTGATAAATGCTTAGCCAAAGCCAGCACTTAAAATATCTCTGTTAGGAACACCTCCCCAAACCCCTGATCATGGTTTTGTGCTTTGGCACCCCTCAGAGAGGTGTCAGGATAGGTTCAGACACTAGTTCTAAAAATACCAATCCAAAGCCAGCATTTAACTAAAAGTTATCTAGAGTGGAAAATCTGAAATTTTCAGACATCTACATCTTCAAACCCAGCTATCCAACTCAAATAACTATATGGGGCTGATATATCTTCAGCCATACCATATAGTAGTTGTCTGAGCAATATAAAAATTGCATAAGACTTATGGCAGAGACTATAGATAGTCAAAATGAGTCAAAGATCACATGATCCTATCTCTTAAGCTTGTAAGTTATTAAACAATGAGTATTGCCAATTCCTCTACAATCTTTGTGATAAATGCTTAGCCAGAGCCAGCACTTAAAATATCTCTGTCAGGAACCCCTCCCCAACCCCTGACCATGGTTTTGTGCTTTGGCACTCCTCATAGAGGTGTCAGGGTAGGTTCAGACACTAGATCTAAAAATACCAACCCAAAGCCAGCATTTAACTAAAAGTTATCTATTGAGTGGATAATATATACTTTAGTTATTAACAAAAAATTGGTATTTCTGAGGCTTTGCCTTGTTGTCATTTTAAGAGTGTCTAATTTTGGCCTCATAGTATATAATACATAAATTGATTGACTAAATTAAGTGTTGCCAATCTTGGAAAGGTTTCTGAGATGTCTCGTCATCATTTTGCTAATAATACAGCATTGCTTTAATAACTAAAAAAGGTTTTGATTTCTGAAAAAGTTTCTGAGGTGCCCCTCTTTATCATTATGAGATCAATGAGATGTTACTCATTGTGAATAATTTTTTTATAGCGACAATCTCTGGGCACTGGTTTGCCATTGCCTTGGCACTGACTTCATTCTGATTATGTATGGTAGTGATAGTAAGATACTTTGATGATAATCTCTAAGATACTGTCATCATTTGTCATGGTCAACTGCTCCAGGTTTCACCATAAAGCCATTTGGGCACCAGCAGGTTATCTCTCTTCTTAGCTTTGCAGATAATTTCTTTGTAGATTGTCCAAGGCTCATGAGTATTCAATTTACATTTAAATGACATCTTGTAAGCCACAGGACAAAGAGGAAATAAGTTGCTAATCTAATCATGGTAAATTTTTCATTTTTTAACACTTGTCTATCGAAAGCATGTCTCTTTTGTTTAGTGAGATGCTCTCTGTGAGCTTTACTCTTACTTGAGATAGGAATGAGCAGTGGTAGAACATATGTTTCAGAGTTTCTTCATATGCTTTACAAAGTTTGCATTGTGTACCTATGCCCTTTTCTAGTTACTAAGAAGTATTGTGTGGGTAATGAGGAAAGGTTATATTTTATCATGAAATCTATGAATTTTGGCTCGAAGCCCCAGAATCTTGATTTCCTGAGAAAATTATTTGGTTGTGAGCCTTAATCTTGTTGGCATTTTTCTCTGATTAGGGTATATGGGTCTATTTACATTCCAGTAGAAGATTTTGGTTTGAATGATCTGGTTAGAGATAGGAAATAAGCTCTGAAGGTAGTTTTTTAGGTCAGTGATCTACTTGCTTCATACTGTTGGTGGCGTATCTATAGGCTCTATCAAATCCTCTCTCTGACTATCACATTTTTGAATAAGTTATTCTGAGAGTAGCTAGAGACCTATGGGTATACCATATGTTTATTGCATGAAGACCAAGTCCATTCAGATCATTTGGTTTCTGCACCTTGGTAAGGCTGATGCAGACACTTTTACCCTTCCACAAAGCTTGGTGCAGATTGAGTTTATGGAGCTCTGGAATGACCTGGTTGGCTGAAGAACAGTAGATAATAATTAATTTGTGGATATACCATCATGTTGAGTAGTGTTGCTTTGTCTGGGAGTAACAGTGAGATTGTTGATAGACCATTGGTAACTTTTCTGTTTTTTTGAAGAATGTTTTTTGAACCACTCTCCTCATGGCCCTTTCAATAGCACCACAGGAAACCCCAGGAACTTTTGAGGCCCCCCTGTGAACCTTGATGAAACAATAGCACCAGTATACACCTTTCATATTGCTGATTTGGAACTATTAATTGCCAAGTTGTATCTAGTGGCATAGCAATCCAGAAGTTTAAACAATTGTGGCAAGAATTTTTTTTAGTTGGGAGGATGCTGGTGATATCATTCATGTAGGATATGTTTGACCTCTTCCCGGAGTGCCAGCACATAAACTCCCAGTAATGACTGTTCCACCTCTTCCAACAAGAGATAACATAGATAATAAAGTAAAGGGTGCTTAGCAGAGACCACTGGGGAATAGACAGGTGTGGTCTAAACTGCAAGACCAAAGAACCATCAAGAGATGTACTAGTAGATCTGTTCAGTAGAAGATTTACAATAATTCTTATATAAACCAAAGAGACTCCATAGTGGTGTCTCAGGAATAAAAATAATCTAGCTGGCACCCCTGGGTCAAACACAGAAGCAAAGTCTATCTGGACTGCGATTGGCCCTGCTTTTTATGTGATCTTGATGTGTTCCACCATTAGTATGAAGCACCATATTACTTCATTGATGGATGAGCCTTTGTGAGTGAATTGGTGCTTAGAAGTCTTCATAAGCAAATTCTGCTGTATCTTATTCTTAACAAGGGATTCTATGGTTTTTTATCAATAATGGCATTATGGAAATTGGTTGGGTATTGGAGAATGGTGATGGGTTGATGGGTTTCTTGATAAATGGCATGAGGGCAATTGGGTATTGGTCAGGAATATTCTGAAATTGCCCAGCCAGTGTATCAATGACTTCTTGTACCACTGGAGCAGTCAATACAAAATGGGGAATGCTATGTAGGCCTGGATGAAAGAGTTCAGGTATGATAGCAGTTTGTTGATGATTTGCTCTTTGGATATGCCATGATCTTCTGGTTCATCATTGTCATGCCAGATGTCACTGATGTTGAAGTAGCATGGCATTTCCTGTGTAATGATTGTCAATAACTCATAGATGGCGTTGGTCTATTTATGGCACCAATCACCCATCATAGATAACTTTTAGTCCAGTTGTGCTGCATTGCTAAGTAAATATTGGCTCCTTTTGTTGCTATATATTGAGCAAGCACACCTTGTTTATCCCTGTATTGCTTTTTAAGACTCGGGATCTCCCCAATACAGGTATCCATAGATGACAGTTCACTGACCCTTCATCCAATGGCTTCCAGCTCCCAAAGCAGCCTGTTGGGACCCCTTGTTCTCCTGGTAAAGGTGTTTATGAGGGAACTTAGGATCCCAATGAAGGCTAGCCAAGCATGGAGTGATGGTAGTGTATGAAGTTGGATCTTGTGGAATAGTATATATGCTTCTGAGAATATCCACTTGGGCATATTAGCTTGGTTGAGGAGCTTGATGTTCATGGTATGGTTCACAGTGGTCAGTGATAAGGGATCCAATTGTAGGAAAATCAACATGGCCAAGTGATCTAAAAAGGGAACTATTTTCAGTGTAGTATGGATGTTATGATAAAGTTCAGTACTGTAAAATAAGAGGTCTATTAAAGATTGTGCTGCTGTGTGAAAATGCACCAATGGGAAAACACCCTTCTCCACACAGCAGCACCCTGTTGAGCAAATGTAGATACTTTAGACTGAATAGTTAATATCCTATGTTGAAATCACCAAATAGGATAACAGGTAACCCTACTGAGGCCAACCATGCATTAATTCTATTTGTTAATAATGATGAAGACAGCCCAGAGCTCCTCTGAAGGTAAATGTAAATTAAAATTTAAGGATATATTACAGATGGTTAGTTCCACTATTAGCATATCAATGTTTAGATATAAAGTTTTGCTTTTCTGTAAGTCTAATTTTTTGCTGATCAATATTGCAACACCTGAGGAGGTTGAGTTAGATGGTTGATACTGAAGAATTCCAAACTGGACCAGAATATGATTGATTTCATTGTTTGACTCATTTACTAACTTATATTAAATAGTCAGTTAGATTATTTATAAAGAAATAATCTGAAATGAAAATTCTAAACCTGATAGGAATCTAAAAAATGCATCCAAGTTCTATTTGGTCAAAACTCAAATTCAGATTATGTAATGGAGAGACATATGTGTGTAGTTAATCGATTACAATTTAAAGATCACTTATAATAGACTGTTTCAGTTGAATATAGTGCCATCATCATACCATGAATTAATCAACTTCGACAAAGATATTGATTTGTCAAATGCTACTACTTACTTTATGGTGACTGGTTAATTTATGTTTTGCCAATAGGCTTGTTCGTAGTTGAAATAATTTCAATTTTATTCTGAACATTTTTCTGTTGATTTCTGGAAGTATTTACATTTTAAATAAACAAGGTTTTATATTTTTTTAAAGAAGGGGGATACAAATAATAGAAAAGAAAGAGAAAAATATATATTTTTTTATAAAAAAAAAAAAAAAGACTTTAAGCTTCCCACTGAAAAGCAAACTCTTAAGCAGCTCAAAGATGTTAGAAAGTTTTGTAGTAAGAGTTTGAATACTTCCTTAGTTTAAAATATCTGAATATCCATTCACTAACCAAAATGGAATAGTTAATTAGTTTGATAATGGGTCAGCTATCTAAAAAAAAATCTCAACCCTTGATAGCGCTGAAATTTTTTCTTCTCAAATTTGATTGAATCCAAATTTCTTGCTCAGGTCAGAAGATAGCACATGAATTTACAACATACATATGATGTGAAGGTATTATGATATAATGGTTAAATCATTCACCTATCATACCCTAATCTGGAGTTCTAATATAGATGAAAATAAAAAGTTTTTTTTTTAAGTTCCAAACAAGGTTAGACATTTTTTTCAGTTGCTATTCTATAGAAAAATCTGCTAAATATTCAATTATTGGTCAATAAATCAATATCTTATTATCTTTAGCTACAGAATAAACCAAAAAAAGAACTATAAATCCTTATCATCTGGCATTATATTAGACTTATCAGCAGTAGCTTCATTATTTTTACAAAGATGACATTAAAGCTTATGCTCTGCAATTGGCTATTTAAAGGTTGCTTTAATTTTATGCATAATCTATTGTGTAGAAATTACCATTATTGTAAATGTTTTGATATTAGTTATTCATCACTGGAATAATGCTTTAATTATTTGAACATTCTGCTTTATTGATGTTACAAAAGAATTTATTCATAGAAAACTGCAATTTTATTATCATAAAGAAGTAAATTAAATTTGTGCTCTAAATTTTAAACATTCATAGTAAATAATTTTTTGAAAGTGAACTTTTTTATATTAAATGAATAACAATTAAAGCATAACTCTGGGTAATTAAGCACGGTAAGTTTGAGAGCTAAATTTTCTACTTCAAATTTCAATCTGTCACTTCTAAGATTTTAATACCAACTGATTTCCTAAGTGACTATCCATTCAATTAGATATCTAATTAGAGGATACATTTTTAGTGTTATTTAAGATATTAAATTATTTTTAGCATATTCTTTTTTACTTTTGTTTTGCTCCTGAAATTGAAATGATCACACTCATTTACAAGTCTCTGCTAATACATATAAACTTTTTGTCACATCAGCAATTTTTTTCTGCTATTATAGTTTCTGCAGATAATGTTTTGTCATTATTGTCAGAGTTTTCAATTCTTATTTTTCTTCTCATCTTCTATATAAAAGTTTGCTTGCAAAGACCTGAATTCATTTTTTTTGTTTCAAAAAATATTTTAAACTGCAGGGTGTCCATAAAGTCTGTGTGCAATTTAAAAAAATTATAACTTTATTACTATTTGTGGTATAGAATTTTTTTAAAATATATTGGAAATAAGAAAATCTATATATTTTTTGTTGTTTTATTGTAGTTTATTAAGTTTTCACATGTCCACCATCATTAGTAATACAAAAGATTAATACAATTTTATAGTCTTTAAAAACCTTGCCAATTGATTTATAGGAATGTCTGAGATCACATTAGTTATTTTAGCTTTTAAATCTTTTAATGATTGAGGTTTGGTTGCATACACTATTGTTTTCACATGTCCTCATAAAAAAATTTAATGGAATCAAGTCTGGTGAATGTGGAGCCCGAGAAAATGGTTCACCTCTTCCAATCCATCTATTAAGAATTTTCTGATTTAGAAACTGTCTAAAGTGCAGAGCAAAATGGCAAGGAACTTCAACTTGTTGAAATACTGTATCATCTTTTAGTCCTAATTTTTCAAGATGAGAAATAAAATTAATTCTTCAATATATCTAAGTAAATGTCACCATTAATAACATAACCTTCAAAACAATGCCCCTATGATCTGATTTATTCCCAAAGCACACCACACATTAACTTTATGAGAGTCTCTTTCATGTTCAACAGTTTCATTTGGGTTTTCAGTTCCCCAAATATGACAATTATACCTGTTGACCTTGCCATTAATTTGAAATGTTGCTTTGTCAAAGAACATTAAACTACTCACAAATGCATTATCATTGCCAAATTTTTTATTGAACTGATGGCAAAAAGTTTGATGTGCATGATAGTCCTCTTCTAATAATATTTGATGCAATTGAATTTTGTAATGTTTCATGTGAAGTCTTTTATGCAGAATTTTATGAACAGTGAACCTTGAAAACCTCAGCTCTAGTGATACTCATCTTAATGATTTTCTTGGACTTACCATAAAAGATTTGATCTACAGATGCTACACTTTCTTCATTGACACATGGTCTACCAGACTATGACTTACATGGATTGAGCTTGTCTCTTTGAATTTTTTTTATCCATTTTGGCAATAGATTTTCTGTGAGGAGGTTCTTTACTGTATTTAGTTCTAAACTTTCTTTGTACAGCAATAGTAGATTTCAGTTCAGCCAACCAAAGTACACAGTATTTTTTCTTCAGTGAAGCCATGGGTCATGTAATTCTGAAAAAGAAGTATTTTTAAAGTTTTGAAAAATTATTAAATTATTGTGTTGAAGAGTTACTAAATAATTTTACTTAAAACTAAATACATTAAGCTTTCTAATACTTTTTACAGATTTTTTCTATCACAAATAGTAATAAAGTTATAATTTTTTAAAATTGCACATGAACTTCATGGACACCCTGTATATTATTGCTTAATATTTGCAGAATTTTATTTTACTCTTTCAGTAAAATTGGTTATATACAAAACTGTCATTTTACCACTTCTATGAATAAAAATGAATTCAACTCATTAATGTAACATAAAGGCAGTGAAACAAACTATATTTAAGAATATACTATAAGATTGTAAAACTATAATCACAATATCGTAATGCTAGTCAGCATATTCTTTAATTTGCTGAATAAGATGCTATTTTATCTATTATTATAAAGACATACTCATTAAATTATGCATGGAAAGTTTCTTATTGGCAAAGATCTGTGTTTATGTTATAATGATTATCTTAAAGACGTTTCGAAAAACTGCAAATTTAATTACTGAATGAGATTATAATACAATGAAATACTATAATTATGATGTTTAAATCATCATAAAAAACAGTGCTGGAGAACTTAAAATAATATCTCTATATGTCCAATAATCACATTAAAAAACTCACATTATATATGAATTGGTTCATTTAGCCAAAATAAAACTCAATTTTTATTGTCTTTTTTTTTGGGGGGGGGGACTGAAATAGCCATATGCTGTTACTGATGATGATGACGATTAATTAAAATTATTTGATTTTACTATTTTTTAAAAATTAGATTGCTTTTGTAAATATTCTCAATATTTAGCTTTTTCACAATTCTCCAAGGATCAAGGGTTAGCTTAATTTTACTCATTGAAGTTTAAAAAAAAAGCTAATTTGCTAAATTGAAATGACAGGATTTCTATTTTACTTAAAATTAAACTTATAAATAATTAAAAGCAACTGCAACATGACAACCATTTATCTTTCTTTAAATTAATAAAAGGACTAACTACGTTTAATTAAATACAAAGTGTAAAGTTTATTTTTTGTACATATTTTTAATTTAAAATATCTCAGTTTATATAAAAACAAAAAAGCATTACATTGGTAGATAAAAACTTTACGAGATAGTAGTTCAAGTCTGAGTTAATGATTTTGGAATTATTTTTTCAGCTACAAGCGGTCTTGGGTTAGTTTGTTTTTAAATTAAATAAATAATCTAGTTGAATAACTCACAAATTTGTAAAAAGTATGTCAGCCTCTAAATAGCTCACTATAAAACATAAGCAGAATAGAAAAGATGAAACTCCTTATCAGGTTGTTTTTCAAGTTCTGGATATTAAGACTTGAGTGATATTTTATTCTGCTTTATTTTTTAGCTAAATACACATCCATTTACCAGTCAATATTAGATGATTGGTTAAGTTGGATATGAAATGTCTAGCTTAAAAAAAGATGATGAGCCTGATTAGAAGCTGGGGGGAAAATAAATTAATTAAAATTTAAATCCAAATCATATAACCTTGCAGCAGTTAGGTTACTGTTACATTATGAGATTTTTAACTCATTCACAATTGATCAGTAAATAGATATCCAAATACTATTAATTAAAAGGTCAAGCTCAATTTCTGGATAGTTTGAATGGGTTTCCATCTTCCTTTATGGTTTAGATAAAAAAAGTTTGATACTGATTTATGAACCAATAGTAAATGATCAGTTGAATTATATAAGAGTTGTTTATGTGAGAAAAAAAGTTTCAATTTATCCCTTTTAAGTTCAATATGAGTTTTGAGACCTTGCAGGCAAGTAAGGTAATATTTCTCCTGTGGTGGTCTTATGTCATTGAATATTGGCATAAAATAAAGTTAATAACCTGCTCAATGCCATAGGATTATTACTTAAAGGTACATATATTACAATTATATTTTTTATTAATTTTTTCAAACAATATATTAATATTCATTTCATGCAGTCAGATCTTACCTGAAACTTTTATTCTCTGGATAAAAATAAATATTTAACCATTTAAATAAGCAAGATGTTTAAACATTGTGGTTAAATGTTATATAAGTATGATTTGCACTAAAGATGCATCAACACACAAAGCTGACTTTCTAAAATTCTTTATATATCAAAACAATAATGCAAGTGTGGCTGAGTGCTTTCAAGGGACACAGCCCTCATAGTCATAACCATATTGTAACTAACAAAACTAGTAATGCAAATTTATGCAAATGAGTTTATGTATTCCATTTCTTAGATATATTGTAGCACATGTTTTTTTCTATTGATGGTATGATTGTGCCTAGCAATAAAGTAAGCTTCTTTGACTTTTCTTTTCAAGTTGTGACATTCTCTGCAAACAACCACAGGATCAATCAGTTCACAATCATGCCCTGCTGAGATGTGATGCTGGGTGAAAACTGAGTTACAAGCTGGATTTGCTAGTGCTTTGTTCTATGAATATATATGTTGAGATAGACATGTGGATGGAGAGGCTCTGGTTTCACCAAAGAATGAGGCATGACAATTTTCCACAGGGCACTCAATATTGTACACCACTTGAGGTGTCTCTAAGGGTGGTAATTTATCCTTGGAGTTATTGGTTAATTTGTTTAAGATGGGTGTGTGTATGTGAAAACACAATTGGTATTTTTTATTGAAAATAGTACAAAGTTTTTTATGCACATTTGGAAAATATGGAAGTAATATCCTTTGTTTATCAAGATTAGCTGTGCTGTTGTTTATCTTAGTAATTTACTTGTCAACGAGACTTTATTTAAATCCAACCTTCAATAAATCATCTCTGTATAAGATCAAGTTAGCTTTTCTGTCTGCCTCAAACTTGCATAGCTGTATATTTCTATATAGGAAGGAAGTCAAACCAGAGAGCTTGTGATTAGTTGGTGAGTAAGAGAGAGGGTGAGATTGACCTTTTACTTTAAGATGTTTGATGATCATTTTATAGATGAAGTATGTGGGTTCTCGATGTAAATCTATGTCAAGCTATTCATTGACATCATTAAGGAGAAACTAGCAAGCCCCAACATGGCACAGCCTCAGATTGATTTTATTGTCAAGTTTTTAGCATTGCTTGACAAGAACATCATGGCTGTTTTCCACAACCAGTGGTTCCACATGAAAGATGGATGTCCCATGGGATTAGCTATGAGTGGCATTATATCCAGCATAATCTTGAATCACTATGAAAAAACATGTCATTCCAAAGTATTATAACACTACTCAGCTCTCCACCTAAACCAGATATGTTGATGACTTGTTTATTACCACATCCTCTGCAATTATTCAACAAACCAGAACTGAGCTACAAAATAGCACTCTTCTCACTCTAAATATTGAACATGAAAATAGTCACAAACAAATAAGATATTTAGATATACCATTTACATTGAGAACCCACACACTTCAACTATAAAATGATCATCAAACCTTTTGAAATAAGATGTCACTTTCACCTGCTCTCCTACTCACCAACTAATCACAAGCTCTCTGGTTTGACTTTTTTCCTATATAGAAATATGCAGCCTATGCAAGTTTGAGGCAGACAGAAAAGCTAATTTGGTCTCATACAGAAATGACTTATTGAAGGTTGGATTAAAACAAAAGTCTCAATAACAAAAAAATTAGGCAATTTTATTCTAAGATAAACAATACAGCTAATCTTGATAAACAAAGGCTATTACTTCTATATTTTCTAAATGTGCATAAAAAACTTTGTACTACTTTCAATAAAAAATACTACTTATGCTTTCACCCCCCCCCCCCAACTCAAAAAAGTTAATCAATAACACCAAGGACAGATTACCACTCTCGCAGACACCTTAAGTGGTGTACAATATTGCCTGCTCTGTACCAAATAGTCAGGCCTCATACTTCAGTGAAACCAGAGTCTCTCTATTAACATGTCTGTCTCAACATATATATTCATACAACAAAGCACTAACAGACCCAACTTGTAACACAGTTTTCACCCAGTATTGCATCTCAGCAGGGCATGATTGCAAACTGATTGACCCTATGGTTGTTTGCAGAGAACACCACAACTTAAAAAGAAAAGTCAAAGAGGCTTACTTTATTGCTAGACACAATCACACCATCAACAGAAAAGACATGTCTTACAATATATCCAAGAAATGAAATACCTAAACTCATTTGCATAAATTTGCATTACTAGTGTTGTTAGTTACAATTTAGCTATGATTATGAGGGCTGTGTCCCTTGAAAGTGCTCAGCCACATTTGCATTATTGTTTCGCTACATAAAGAATTTTAAAAATTCAGCTTTGTGTGTTTGTGTGTCTTTGGCGCAAATCATACTTATTTAACCATTTACTAATTATTATTGACTGTTTACCTGAAAAACAATTTTTTAAGTCTTTTTGTGATTTAAAAATATTTCCAAAAATTACCTACTATGGATTCAAATTCCAGATTATAAAAAAGACATATACTAACTACTTAAATATGTGGTGTTTCCTTTTATAGTATTGATGCTGTTAAGTGAAAGTCAATTTCTAACTATCATATAAATGATATTTTACCATTTGTATGATTTACTTTTTTTTAAATTTACTTGAAAAGAGCAGTTTGTGATTGCTTTTCTCTCATAGAGTAAACAATGATTTGCTTTAGACCATAACTATTAACTGTCATTTATCACCATGCTATCTCACAATTAAATAGGTAAAACATTAATAAAATGATAAAAAATAAATAAAACATGTGCCTATCTTCTATATGCATGACATTGTTCAACTTCAAGCTGGGTGAATCTTAAAATATTTTTGGCAGGTTATAAACACGCTAAGATTTTTTTTTTTAAAATAACATCGTGTCTAATTAAACAAGCCATTTATTCAATAGTGATTAATGAATATATATTTAGCCCTACTTAGCTAGCATAATAAGCCCCCCATATTAATTTGGCTTAAGTCAGATCTCCAATGCCCTGATAATTTTAAAAAAATATGATTATAAATTTTAGTACTGTTGATTTTACTATTGTGAGGTTTTATAGTTCTATGTGTGCTAAACTTGAGAGATATAATTTCTTTTTATAAACAATAAATTAATCATAATACTTTGAGTTTGCCAAACTCATATTCACAAATCAGGTGCCATCTATTATTAATCAATAAATAAGCACCTACCATTCCTAGCTAGAGTTTAACAATATTACATATATACTTGAGCAGTGCTTCTAAAATTGCAATGTATTATAAGTTTGTAGTGATAAAAATGATATTGAATTCATAGTTTAATTTTATCTTTTTAAATAATGAAAAGACTATTGATAAAAATATGCATTCGTTCAATAGCTGCTATTAATTTGAATGCACTTTTTTTTTCAATTATTACTGTATATTGAAATCTATATTGTGTTTACACCTTATCTCTTCTAACAATACTTTTGTAAGATTTAGATTTAAGTAAATCTGTTTACTTGAAGGTTTGTGCTGACTGCCCTTTATTTATACTTTATTTACGTATTGGACTATTTCCATCATCTAGTTGAATTGTTTTTATAAAAATTCAATCTTTATTTATACTTTTTCAAATAGATTCAACTGTTAGTAATAACAATTTAAAGTATAAATAAAGTTTGAATTTTTCTAAAATTGTTTAACAATTTAAGATGATTGAAATAATCCAACATGTAATTACAAATATATTAAATATGATTTAGGTAATAGTTTTTGAAATAACTTTTTTGTTTCACAAAGCAAATATCTATAGGTTTTTTAAAATTATATATAATATGCATTAAACAATATAAAGGGAAGTTTTAAGGAAGGTATGTATTGCATGCTTTATATTTTTACTATGCTTTCATCTAGTTATTTTCTTTATTTTAATGCATTTTATTATGATAATATGGATTATCATCAATCATACATGACAACAAATAAACATTGCAATCTTCATAAGAGAAAGCATGTTTAAACTATTTTTATATAATATGATGAAAAATTTTATGAACATATAAAAAATCACTCATGATTTTTAAAAATTAATATTAACAATATATTATGTAAGAAGTGAAAGCTTTTAAAATCACCTCCAACAGCTCACACACCAAAGTTTGCAATTGCTTAATAGTGAGAATTTGAGTAATTTTTTTTATCCTTGTTTTACTCTCTAGCTAAGCATAACTAGACATGCATTTATTAACCAATTATAGATGGTTAACTGGATTAACTATAAGTTAGCTATCTGAAAGGAAAATTTTAAACTTAATTGGAGTCTGAAAAAAATTTCAAGGTTTATCTAATTAAGCTCAGATTGTGTATATTTTGGCACATATATCCATTATATTATAAGGCCTTAAATAACATGTATATTCATCTGAAGAGAATTTTAAAGTAAAACATTTATTCTATTTATGAATAATTACAAAAAAGTTGACATTGTTCTATCAATTTAAGTACAATTACTAATATAAATGAATAAGTTACTTTTATATTTCAATAGCTACAAAAAGGAGCTTGCAGTTAATTTAAGAGACCCTTTGATTTCTCTTTAAGGCTTTAAAGAAATCAAGCAGAATAAATTCCTAATGACCACCCCATTTGTGTTTTCATATAGAAAACTTGGGACAGTCTATTTACTATACACATAAACCAGCATAAGGAATTTATTGGCTTTTTGTTTCTGAGTTTGTTTTTTCTCATTTGCCTGATACTTCTTAACTGAAAAATTAATTGTTTTTGATGATATGATGAAGGATGTGTAAATAAACTTTTTTAATGATATTTATATTTATGATTGACAAAAATTAGGCCCCTTATTTCCAGAAAGTTATTATCAAGCCAAAGCAGGTGGCTAGCAGCTGAAGGATCAGTGTACTAAAAATTCCCTATTGTAGATCCAGATTGCCACTCAGGTAATAACCATTTATTAAGATACTTGTAATTGAAGAAAAATTGCATGAATTGGAAAAAAACTATCTACTATTAAATAAGATAAGGTTGGTTTTTGAAAAGTTAGAAGAAAAGATAAGAGACGATTAATTTAAGGAGTGAACATATAAGTTACTTCAAAGGCACAAATACTGAAAGCACAAGTGGAGCGAAATTCATTGTACATACAATTATGGAAATTAATAATATTTCCAAATGACAAGATTAATGAATGATACCAAATGAAAATAGCTCAGGTTCATGTCCTACCAACTATGTGGATGTACAAAATGTTTGATCAGACCAAACAATATTTTAAAATTATCATAGACTTTAATCTTAGCATTGTTCAATGATTGAAAGATGAAAATGCTGTAGGTAAATTTGGAATAGTGATAGATATGAGAGAGAATACTGAAGCAATAGGATCTGTAGGCCAGATCCATGATTCACATTTTTCTAGATTACTAGACAAGGATCAAACCTGATCCACATGTTTTATGATGTTTGTAAAACTTTCTGTCTGCAATTTTATCTACATTTAAATTTTAGGCCAGTGAATAAGTTATTAAAGTATTAATTTTCTATTAAAATGTTTTACCATAAATATTAGAGGGGCCCAGATAGATAGATATATATGCAAATACATATATTTAGAATTACAGATGGAAACTTTTATAAAAATCAATATATAATTTTTTAATAAGACATTTTTTAAAGTATTTTACTCTGGAGATTTGCTTTCACGATAAACCCTACTAACATTCCATAGTGTTTAAACAAAAGAAAATCCATTAACAAAATGGTAATGATTTTCTAATTAAAGTAAAATTAAAATAGAAAAGGTAATTTGAAATATAAATTCTGCAAATCTACATTTAATTAAAAATAGATTTGAAACAATTAAATCATTGGGTTTATCAGGAGAGTTGATCTTAAGAATCCAATATAAATATACTTTAGGTATTCCAACATAACCACTTAGCCTGAAGTGTATGAAAAAGGGAATTTTCCCAAAATTAGTTAAAAAAGGTATAAATAGCCAAAGAGAACAATAGAGGTTAGCCAGTCACAGTTTTTGTCAGCATTTGCCTGGCAAATCTACATCAGTCAAATTTTTAAAAATGTTCCAAAGTATGATAGTAGAGTAGACAGTGTCAACCTGCCCATCTCCTGTGTCCTAAATATGATCATCAAGATAACATAAGTCAGAAAAACCTTATAAAAACGAACTGCTGAACTGTTGAACTTTTTTATTCAATTCATAGCTAGCTATGCCTGTGTGGAAATTCAGTTTTCATTGTGGGATTACAACTTCCACTCAGACTCATGATAAATTAGGTAATATGTTTTCAATTTGTAATTTCTAACCACCTAATTTATTCTTCTAGAACTCCAGTTAACCAATAATGTAAATCCTGCTAATTGTAATGTCTTCTAAAAATGTAATCTCCATAACAATTTAAATTTAACTTAATATTCTCTAAAAATATACTTGCTATTACTTAAAATCTAATGTCTTTGCTCTCTTTCTATCTGTTTTAAAATTATGCCTCTTAATGCTAAACTTCCTTTTAATTGCAGTTTAGAAAATATTATTATTAATTACTTAAAATGAAATGAATATATGCCAATTTTTGTTTCATCTCAACAAAAGCTTTTCTTAAATAAATATTTTGCTGCCTATTTCCCGACCAATGTTTGTCAGTAAATAAAAATAAATAATTCCCTAGCTCTGAAGATTTTGGAGCAATCTTTGTTTTGTTGAGATGAAATCATTTTATAATATTATGTGTTTTTTTATATTTATACGTACATGGTTTAGTTGTGGGGAGACATGAGATTCAAGTATGAGAGTTCATTTAGTTACATTATTTCATTTTTAGAGTGAAAGGGAGGAGTTTTATAAATTATATTCATGTTAAATAATAAGAGAGAAATAGAATGTCATTTGAAATGGTAGTGGGATTTTGTGTTGAAGGGAGAGACGTGTTGCTGATTACAAATATTTGCAATAATAATTAATGCTTATTTTATTCTTGTTTGTCTTGTTTTGGTCAATACATATAACATTTGTGCAATCTTTAGCTCAGCACAATTCTATATTTTAAATGCTAAAATATATTTTCCAGTACTCATATTTTGCCTCACCAGCATTTGGCTTGATTACTTGTCTTTTGTTCTTTGTGATTGCTAGATCAAAACTAGACCACGTGATAATTTCACTGGCCATGATTTATCAGGATATGAAAGCAAAAAATGGGAAGAATTGAGGCAGGTGGAGCTTAGCTAGCCTTGGAAATTCTCATTTCTTTCACCTGAAATATTTTAGGTTTGCCAATGGCGCAGACCATTCTCTCTTTATTTCTTGGCGTCACAGGAATGAGGGCAGGTGAATTGAGTCTATGCTGGCAATGTAATATCAAATTCTGGGATTTGTTCACTTTCCTTTGCTTGAGCACATTGTGGCAGATTGGCCACAATCTGATTAATTTATGTATTTTAAATCTTGAAATATTTATGTGTGAATATCATGAACCATTTATATTTTAAATGCGTCACTCTCTCCGACACCAATTCCTATAGTTTGAGTTAAACATTTCTCTCTTAAAATAAATTTAATCATAAGAAAATTATGTTTAAAATAGCTCTTTAAAATATCCATTCTGATATCTCAGACATGGGCAGGCATCTTCTACAAATCACTAATCATGATATTTGTTATATTGGCATATAAACTATACCATTCTCTCACCAGAGGCATAATAAATGATAGAATAGAAATTTGTGTTAAATAATTTATGAAATCAAATCAGAGACATTAGATACATTATCAAAATGTTTTATTAAATATATATCCATGAATTTAAGCTACCTGTGGTTCATCTTTATTTCTTCACTCTAAAATTAGTATTTTTAATTAATTAATGTGCTATCTGATGACTCAAGGTCTCACACATACCATTTTATATTTAAATAAATAGATAGTCTAATTAAAATTAATAATTAGAGTTAGACATATGAATTAGTTGAGATCCATGCTCTATCGTTGATGTTAATGGGCCGGAGTATGGAAAAAAATAATTGCTTGCCTCGAAAATGTTAATTAGTTTGAGATTTAGAGAGTGGGTAAACAGGGCAGAATTCAGAAGTATTCTTTATCTTTGATCTTGCGTATGGTTGGATTCGAGGTACTTTTACCCAGGCTGTGAATTGTGTTGAGTTAACATACAATTTCGACTGGTACAATACAGACTTGTAAAGTTTACAGAAAAAAAAACTTCTGCATATTATGAATTCTTTCTTTGAGAAAAGTACTTAGTAAAAATAGATATAGAAGCATCCAAATAAGGATACAGCAAAATTGGGTTATATTTTCATTAACAAAAAATATATATTTCAAGATTATAATGTATTAAATAGATTTAACACAGGAAGTAATCTATGATTAGTGATATATAAGATGTATGTTAATGCAAAAGGAGAGAACGAACATTTAAAAAGATAAAAATTTTACATTCTAATCATTAGATTTTCCATTCAATTAATAAACATAAAAATAAACTTTCCATTCAGTTTAAATTAAAACTTGCAAATAATTTAAAAATATTATTACATTTTGAAGATAGTTGTTTAGATTGAATGAAATCAATAGGAAGATAACTAATCCACGATTAAGAACTGTAACTAAAATAACCATTAAAAAAATCAGGAATTTACCAGTAAAGTTTTTACTGAGACAAAACAATATATAAACAAAACAAGAGAGGTGAATTTTTTTTAAAATGATTTTTTTAAGATTGGATATTTAGATTTTAGTAAAATGTTTCAACAAAGAGTTAACAATGGTATAAAAAAATATAATTATTAATTGGCAAGGAAAGTTACAAAAGACAGCAAAAATGTAAAAGTGTAAAACAATATCTTAATATTAAAAGGAAAACTATTTCTGCAATAAAAAGAAAAATGAAAGTATTACTAAAAAAAGAGATGGCATTATGAAATATATGAAAGACTTCTATAAAGAATAATAACAAGAAACCAACTTATTCCTTACATTTAATATTATTTTTGATTGCCCAGAATTTTCAATGAATTAAGACATGCAATTAAATTTATGGAGAAAAATAAAGTTCCAGAAAGTGATGGAGTTATAATTGATATCTTAATAAAAGCAGGTGGTAAAATAGCAAAGTTATATATTAAATATCTAAATCAGCCATACTCAAACTTTTCCCCCCCTGGGTTACATACATTTGTTTTCTGCACCAAGTAGGCTGCAACTTGCAATATCAGCACTGAGCAACTGGTTGGTGTCACATGAAAAATGTCTGACTTCTAATTGTGCATGCCATTGATTGAAGATCACTGTACTATATCTTATAATTAACAAGTTAATAAAACATAAAAACCTTTATTTGATCCAAACATTTATTTAAATATTAATGTGATTTTTGATATTAAGACAAAAACTTTTATCAATTTTAGATAAATTAGGTCTATAAGTATTACATGTTACTTTTAATACATCATCAAAGTGTGAATTAGTAAGCCTGTTTCTATATATGTTATTCGCATATTTCATTTTTGAATAAAATGTTTTACAAAGATATATTGATGTGAAGAATATGAGCAACATTAGTGCATAATTTTTGACAGTTTTATATTTTTCAGGCAGTAATTTCCAAATTTCATATACTCTTTTTACTTTCTTTTTTCTTGAAAAATGACCACCAAATTACTGTAGTGTCATTTTTAAATTCAACAAATTCATTCAATAGCTTAACATAATCATACCAATATGCAGCTAATTGTGCAATAGTTGCTATTTCTGAATGCCAATGATTTTCTATAAGTAAGAGATAATTCTTAATATTTCTTAAATGTTGAAATTTGCTTATAAATTCTTTCAATAAGGTAGGTAAATAATTTGAAATGATGACATAGGTTTCTGAATAAATGTCAATACCATGCTTAGCTTTAGTTAACATTGGGAAATGATGTAGTATTTGATTTTATATCACTTGGTAATAAATATTTAGTTTTTCTTCAAATGCAAATACTTTATTAACCATTTGCAAAATAATTTTATTTTCACTTTGTAAAGTAATATTAAGATCACAAAGTTTTTCTGTGATGTCATATAAAAAAGCTGAAAGAGGCACTATCCATCATCAAGCTCATTATAAATTTAATATGATTTCTTGTAAGAATGAAATAATTTCATGCCCTAATGAAAAGAAGTGAGTTAAAACTTTACCTCTGCTTAGCCATCACACCAAAGAATGCAAAAGTATGTCACCATAATTACTATTTATTTATTTCAAACAATTTCAAAATTTTTTGTGGTTCAATTCTCAGGATCAAATATAATTCATAATGTTTATGATAGTTTTCACCTCAATATCTACTTCTTTTATGGATATATGTGTTCCCAAGTTTTTTTGGTAAATTAAACAACCCAAATAGTAAGAGATTTGTTAAATTGTATTTCTTTTTTAATAGGAAACAAATCCATTTTCAGATCATTGAAGGACATTCATTAGTACACATGGAAAGCAATATTTTAATTTCAATATTATTTTTTTTCAAAAAAGTACTAATATTATTGAGAAAATCACTTTCTGATTCAGTGCCTCATAGGAAGAAATTTCAAAAAATCTTCATGAATTTAATTCTGTTCAGTACAATATCTGATGAAAATGATACATTGTGATGTTGCTGAAATGTCACTGCTAGAATCAACAGTCAAACTAAAATATTTTCAATTTTTCAAATCTATTATGTTATCAGAAATATGTTTTGCAATATCTTCAATGCATTTAATGGAGGTAAAATCTGAGAGTTGGAGTTTCTAAATTTGCAATATTATTTGCTAAATTTATCAAATAATATATTGGAAGCATTTATGAAACATTCTTTTACAGTTTCAGCAACAGTAAATGATTTCATATTTTTGCCAAGTATGTAACAACTTTCTTATGATGCTCATGTACCACTGCTTCTTATGAGATCTCCACTGACATAACACTTTGCTGTTGCTGCAATGATTTCTTGAAGAAAGCTAATTTTTCACTTCTTATTAAAGATCCATGAGAAAAAATATCATTAAATGATTTATATTTTCTGGTATAATGTTGATCAATGTTATATATTTTTAAAGTGATACTTTTGTGACAAATCAAAATATTACTGAATCTTTGTTATTTAATGCAACAAAATATTCATCTTTTCACTTATCTTGAAATACTCTATTTTTATCAGATATTTTTTGTTTGTTGTTTATAGATGTCACTATTGGTGTTCAATTATAGTTTGATGTAAAATAGCACATTACAAAACAACTACAAGTTTTTCAAATCACTTAATATAATCATGTCATAACTTACATTTCTTTCAAATATTGGATTAGTCCAGATTTCTTCTTATAAAAGTATTTTACATGCTTATGTTTATATTCACAAATAAAACAACAACTTTGGCTTAGTTACGACAGGATAAAGACAGCTAATTTATTAGCATGCCAATAAAAAAAATCAAAATCAAACACAAGTGATTATGCATTAACAATAAAAGTTTTTTTCCATATGGCTGTTTAAATTAAAATCTTCTGAAAGGACCAAAAATTCTGATTCTTGGTTTTAACTCACTTTAACCACTTAATGTTTATTTAGAAATTTTTCATTCATTTTATAGGACAGACTAAACTGAATAATGACCCTCTTTAGACTTTTTTTAAACTAATAGATAAATAATATTTAAATTTAATGCAATTACAATGACACAAATATAAGACTTTCTAAGATGTTGGTTAGTAGTTTCTTGTTCTCTCCACATGAGAGCAACTGTCTCAATTTTGATAGTTCTTTTTTTTTGTTACAATTTTGAAAATGAAAATGTATATTTGCAATATTTTTTTACACAATTATCACTTCTATCACAAAATATTTGTAAAATATTAATTATTATAACATAATAATTTAGATTTTAGTAAAAATATTTCTTTTGATAAGAAGACAAATGAACACAAAAATTGATGATGTTTGGCTACAAAAATTGGATGACAATTTTACATTTTATATTGACAGCCATAAATTATTTTTGTCAATTGTAAATAGACATTTATTTTTTTAAAAGCTTTCCTTTACTTTAATAATCTGACAAATTATTAATTTGCATTTTAGAAACTAAACTAAAATGAATATATTTTAAAAAAAAATAAATATATGTTTTACTGCTGATTTTGTAATTGACCAATCAAAAGTTGACAATAGAGTAATTCACCCAGGAAAGGTAAAAATTGATAGATAACATTATTAGTGCATCAATAAAGAAAATCAAATGCAACTGATTACTCATCAATATTAAAGGCATATTCTTCCCTGCATGATTGTTTAGATCTGAAATTAAAAAATTGGCAGCTAACATTATTAGTGTGCCATTAAAAAAATCCATTTGTTAAGCATTGGTGGTTGAGAAGTGCTTTACAAGAAGTTGTCCTGAGTTAGTGGGTTCACTTCCCAGCTGATTCTATGACACATGAGAGAAAAAAATCTATTGTGAGTCAATTTTTTTCTCTCATTGCAAAAATAAAGATAAGTAACATCCATATCTATTAACTGTTATTCAACTATTAGGCTGCAAGTAAAAGCTTGGTAGGTTGCAAGTTGAGTATGGTGGATTTAAATGACAAAGATATATCAGATGATTGGAAGAATACTTAATAATATTGATATTCAGGATCATCAAGATATAGATCCACTGTCACATTCTGCAAAATATTTATCAAAATGCATTGTTTCTAAGAAGATTAATATTGAAAAGGATGTATGATAGAATAATTCTATATGTCAAATCTTTTACAGCAGTTTTGTAAGTTTAATAAATGAAAATGGAAGTCTTTGAGATTTTGCATATGATAGGAAATGTTGAAAGAGTTAGCAGATGAAAGTAAGAAAACAGGACTAAAGATGATTTAAGACTAAAATAATGGTCAAATAAATTTTTCAGAAAAATAAAGGTTGTTAATGATGAATTAGAAGAAATTGACAACTACAAATATCTTGGCACATTATTAATATGAATGGAAACATAATGGATGAAATTAATTATAGAATTAAACTTGGATAGAATGCTTTTGATTAAAAAAACATTAATATTAAAAGGAAATATGCCTATGCATTTGAAATAAAAAAGGTTTGTAGTTGAATCAGACTTAATACTTAAAAAATGAATAATTTAGTGACTTCAGAGCATTCAACAAAGTAAGGAGAGATATGTGTTAAGAATAAATAGAAGAGATCTATAAACAAAATACAATAGAAGTAGAACAAACAATTCCTCTGACATCACTGATAGAAGCTGGACTATACATATCATTAAAAGAGATTATAATAGATGGGAAGATGAAGGCTTAAAGTGGATCCCAAGAGATTATGAAAGATCTAAAAAGAGAACAAATGTAAAATGGATGAATTAAATAAAAAAGTTTGCTGGTGTTTCATGAAAAAAAAAACTAAGATTGGAAAAATTGGATTACACTTAGAGAAATCTTCACCTTGCAGCGAATAGATAAATGATAAAAATAATACTGATATTTTAATAATTGTGGATGCTATAGGGCAAATTCTTAATGTGTATTTTTTTTAGTCAATTCTATTACATTTTCATATTATTTTTTTAAACCAATTAATTTTAATAATGAAAGAGTTTTCTTGGTTTTTTAATGTAGCTCCAAATGTTATATCCTCAAATTGTTTTAAAAGAATGGTAAATCTCAGAAAAACTGTTAAGGAATATTAATCCAGTATTATTTATTGTATCATACAACTTGTGTTATTGCCATGTTTCAAGCGGCTTTCCATCAAAAAAGTTAATACTTTCTTTCTAAGAGCATTAACAAAGATTTATAAAGTAGTCAAAACATAATTTTTTTATCTTGAATGAAAAATTGAAATATATGTTAAAAAATTGAAAGATAGCTGTATAAATGATGTGCTCAATGCTGCAATATAACCACATCTCTTCCAATAGTAATACTTAAATAAGGCTAAAACTTTAGTACATGTTGAGTGCTTATTTATTTATTTTTTTAGCCTTATTTAAGTATTACGTGCTGATATTGCGCTTAATAAGAATTAATATTTACAACTCTTCCAATTGTAAAGGGTATGCCACATTACAATTGTATTTATTCCTTGTTAATACAATGATCTGACAATTATTTTAACTTCCATTTGATAAATTAATTTTCTTTTGATGACAATTGTAAAAATATTAAAATCAACACTTTTGTTATTTTGAATTTACATGGTATTATTTTTGAAATAAAATACTAGTTTATTACTTCACCTTTGATTAGTATTTGTACAGGAAAGCTATAAATAACGAGGAAAACAGGTCCATATTCTTCGAGCACCAAAAAACAACAGGCCATGTGTTCGAACCCACTATGGCAAGGGCACTATGCACTGAACGTAATGATATGAAACGAAAAATTAAAGAAGCGTACTTTATTGCAAATGACAATTGGGCAATAAACCGAAAGGAATCGTGCTTTGCAATCTCCAGAAAATGGTCACTATAAAATTTGCATAAATTTTATATAAACCACAGCTAAACTTCAGTTAAAAGTAGGCTATGATTATGGAGACTCAAGGTCTCTGAGAGCGCTAAGCCATATAACTTGTTAATAAGATAGAGATAAGCTTCACTTTTATGATATTATTTTTGTATTACTATATCTCAGTTAAGAGTCAACAGACGTGTTGGTTTTAATATTTTTTCCATTTGATAAATAAATGATCAAAATAGTTAATTACTCTTAAATCCGTTGTTATTCTTGTGTTAAATGACTTATGGCGACTAAAATCTTCTGACAAGGTGCTATTGTAACTAAAAATAATTTCTTGGATAATTTAAAATCAATTACATATTTATTAATTAAAAGTTTAATTTATATATATTATTAATTAAACGTTTAATATACATATGAACTAAAAACAAATGTAGTTTTTAATTAATAGGAGTTTTCATTATTTACAATTATTAGTTTATTACATTATTATTATAGAATATATATATATTTGTTCTAATATCGTTACGTGTGTGTGCAGGCGGAGGAATTACATTTTTTGTAAAGTTGTATATGTAGCACGTAGTTTATTTGCTTTTGATTTTATAAATAAAATAAGGATTGAAAGCTACCAGGTGTAGGCGATATTTATTGCCAAAATAATTGTTGAAAGCTGCCAGTATTATTGTTTTAAAATAATAAATAATCTTCAAAAACATTATATGGGGGAAATATGATTCTATTATTATTATCTTTCAGATTTTGAACTTATTTGTTCAAAACGCAACAATGCAGGTATTTTGTTTTACATATATATATAATTTCTTACCAATATTATGACAATTTATTATTTCTTTGATTCATAGTTTTTTTTCTACACAATACTAAAAAAAACTTCACCTCTCCTATCCATTTCACCAGCGCTTTTTTTTTTCAGTTTTTATTATTATAAGTTGGCACTTGACTGTCAATAATACCAACTTTTGGAATTATACAAAATATGTATCTAAAATAATAAATTGTCTAATTGATATTCGTAAACATCATTGCTAATTTTTTTAAAATCACTTTCCAAGCATCATATACTTTTTTACTGAATTAAATCGCATTGGAATGTTACTAAAATAAAAGAATTTCATCCGGGTCATTTGTACTTTAAATAAAAGTTTAATATAACCTGCTCAAGATTCCACTTTTCTCATCTAAACCATGTAGTTATAAAAGTTTCTGTTAATATTACAGTTCAAAAATATCAACAGATTTTTTTTTCAGCATCCATTATTCATACCCACAGGATTAACAATATATCAATATAAACTATTCTGACAATTTTCAATCATGTTCTTACATATTCTGTGATTAATTTCTCGATGATGTATTTTGTATTGATTCATAATTTAAGGAGACCAAATGGTTAATGATGTCTACAACTTGCTGTTTCTAAAGCCAATTACTGCTTTTAATATCACAATATTATCTTTCATAAATAACTATAACTTTCGTAATAAATTCATAAAACTTTTTTATTTTCAGTTATAATTATGAGATCACCAACATATCAAAAATTATTGAGATTTTTTTTTTTTATCAATTTTGAATTTATATCTATTTTCATCTAGTTTGGCTTTCTTTATTACACTATGAGGACAGCATAAAATTTTTGTAACATCCTCATAAAATTGAATTGAATTTATTTCATTGCAGCTTGTTTGAATTTATCTTTTTCTTTCATATATAAATTCCACATAATAAAATACAATGTCAATGAAATCTTTGTTTTTGTTTTTTTCATGTGTCATAGGATCAGCCGGGAAACGAACCCGCTAATCCAGGACAATTGCTTGTAAGGCAACTAACTGTGCTGATCTCTCGACCACCAATACTTGACAAATTAAATCTTTGTTGTAATCAACAGAACACATATAAACACATATAGGTATTATCCTTTTTAAAAAAAAATATTCTCTGCCTTTTAAATTGTTTAGTGTTTATCAGCAAAGATATTCTTAACTTTGCAAAGATATTCTTAACTTTTATTGAAATTAATCTATGCATCTGTAAATTCACTTTTAATATATGTGATAAATGATTTTTAAATATAATATTACTTTATATCATGTTTATGATTTATCTTATAACTTTAGATCAATCAAACTTTCTAAAAAAAATTAAGATTATAAGCAAGTCTCCAAAAATAGTCAATTAATGGATATGTAGATATTCCTAATCTAGATAGTAAAATTCCCAGGTTAATACAAGTTTATGTAAGGGTCAAGATATTGCTTATGAAAATAAAAAGTTATGATTGTATACAATATCTGTATGTGTGGGAGAGTGATCATATATCTGCCAATATTTAATCATAATTGCTTTTATTTTATTATTTTATTTGGCTATAGTAGAAAAGATATTGAATAATAATTTTCACATTCTATCATAAATATATAAATGCTTTTTTTAATTTGATTTAAGTTTTTCTAAGTTAATAAACATATTTGATTATTTTTTAGTTTTAGGCAAAATTTGTAATACATCATCTATTTATTCTTAATTTCCATTTTGTCCGTGATAATCAAGATTACTATTACATAATGTATTAATGAAAATGTTTTTTTGTAGTTAATTTCATCAAAAGTTTTCTTATTAATGATTGTATGTATATAGGTTTTATGCTTATTTTTTTCCATTTCTGTTCAATCTTTGCCACTTCACTTATAATCGACCAAAAGTCATTTTACAATAAGCCCATTCAATTCTGAAACTTCTTTTTATCTTAAAAAATTCTATAAATTGTATATATATATTTCAGTCTTTTTACCATTTTTAATGACTTTGTAAAGCTTGTTAGAATGTTACTCTTGTTTGCTTTTTCTAAAAATTAAAACATTCAACCCTATTATATATCATCAAAAATAAAATGTTCCATACTGCAGTATATGATAATAACTAATATATATATATATATAATGTACTATTTGGACAATTTTTGGTTTAATGGTTGCCTCTTAAAATATTGGTAACTCAAATGTAAAAAATAGTCTTGCATTGGCTGACCTTAAAATAGTTTGTTAATGCTGAATCTTTTAATAAACAGATGGTGATCTTTTCTTTGACATTACTCTTTTTTATGCATAACTTTGTAAAGATGGTAAACCTACATCCTTTTTGGAGTAGTCTTTTCTAAATTGAATACAAGAAATTATCTGCATTAACTAATAAAAGGTTAAATGTACGTATGTACATACGTACGCTGTACAAACATGCCATGTTTTACATATTCCTCTGATACCATATTAAATATTAACAACTTATCCTTTTGTATGCATTGGTAAAATTAAACAAATGCATCATTCTTATTGCTGTTACAATGCTTATTTTATAAAAAATAATCAATCTTACAATTTCGATGATATATATTGTGCCATTACAATTTAGTCATTAGCTAAATTTGTAGTAATGTGCATAAGAGAAAATGAACAAAAATCATCATCACATTTTATATAGTAAATGAAGCTGTAGGGCATCCAAGTCCAAACCCTACAAGATCCAGTTTTAAAAGTTTAAGACAGAAAGAGAGTGGAGCAACAATTATATTGTTTATTTGTTTGTGTGTTAATAAATCTCAAAAAGAATAGTACACACCTTGGGTTATTTAATGGTTAAATTTTTTAAATCAAGTTATAACACATATAGGCAGTAGGTGTTATAAAAGCTATTTAATTAGTCACTTTTAAATTACACATATTAACTTTCTTTAAAACTAACCTATGCTTGATCAATTGCAATATCTTATTCTATACTTCTATTTTTGCTTTTCTATAATTGTAATTTGGATTTACAAGATAAGGATTTAATTTTAAATATTAGGGTTAGAATTGCTCAGCTAGCAATTAGATTATTTAATGTCAGTTTATACATGATTTGAATGATGGAGTGTGTGTGTTACATCACATAAATATATCTACATTTATTATATATTGAAAGGGAGAAAATCTGTTGAATCAGATATATATTTTTGTAGCAATTTTGTTTTTGTAAATGATTGATTGTCATTTTGGAGTTTAAGCTTGGTGGGAACTCTAATTTTGAAATTGTCTCATCTTAAGATCAAAAGAAAGAAGCTCCAATTTTAGATATTACAGATATATGTGAGGAAAAGGGATTAAGACTATTTTTTTCTTCAAGACAAAAGTTTGTCTGAAAACCAGGTGTGTGATTTTTTTTAATGTTCCTAAAAAAAAAAAGATTGCACTTTCCAACTAAAAACGAATTGGTCAAAAATAGCAAGTCACACTATCACTCTAATTGAGTGAGTTGACTCAAAAATCAGATATAAAAGCAGTCTGGAAAATTGGTTGGGGGATTATTATTATAACATTGGTGATAGAGAGACTTTTTAAAAATTATTGAAACTAAAGCAGACAAACATTTTTAATTCTGCTAGATAACCTTTTTTTTAAAATCATTTTTTATATCAAGTTTTGAATGTTGAAAATATAAGGATGGTGGGGTAGGAAAAATTAATATATGTCTCGTCTGTCTACCAGACTCATCATCAACTAGCACATCATATAGGAAAGAAAAGATGTATTGTCTGAAAAATAATATTCTACACCTTTCAACTGACCGAGAGAAATAAGATGTTTTTAAACAGAAAGAAGAAAACATTCACCTGCATTTAAAATCAGAAGAAAATAGTAATCTACTGATAAATATTAAATCATCAAGTCCAATTAATTGTTCCAGTAACTAAGTTTAAACCTAGAAAATTTATAAACATGAAAACAACTGCTGTACTTCATTTACTAAAAGAATCATGCTTGACAGGAAGAGAAGAAAAATTAATATAATGATTTCCAAATTGTCCACTAAAGCAAATAACCTCAATAGGATCATCATCATCAAACAATTATACACCTCAAGAAAAAAATTGTTCCAACGTAAAATGAAAATGGTAGCTGCAGAAATATAGACATTATACAAGATAAGTTTGAGCTCTTGAAAGTTCACCACAAAACAAAGGATCAGTAATATGACTTTTTATATCTATTTTCCTTATGATATCAGAGTCTTAATAAACTTTTAGCAATAAAGTGGTATATTTTATTTAAAGAACTTTTAAAGACAATTCAGATCGATTAAAACCAATAATTTCTTACTAATAATAACCTTGAGCTTCATAAATGAGCTTGAATGTATCAAAATTATTTGTTTATTAATTTACAGTTATGAAATATTAAAGTGTAAAATAATTTTTTGTATTATTATTTTGGTTTTAAATAATATTTTGGTTTTTACGGGGATAAAAACACACACATACATAATAATATAATACTTGTTGCATATATGTAATTGTGTGTGAATGTAAAGAAAAAAAATAGGCGGTATTAAAAATATTAGATTTTGTTTCAAGTTAAAGTATAGCATTTCAGAGGTAGAAGAGAGGGGGAGAAAATAATTTAAAACTTGTTTCTAAAACTTGCTCTTTCCAATTTTACTAACATTTATTTTTATTCATTCTGCTTACATGTTAGATTATAAGGTATGTGTGCCAATGAGTGAATATTTTTTTTTTATGAAATACTTTTCTTGTGGATGGAACATTTTAACAAATCGATTACCCAATTTAATACCATATACTTTTGACGGGATAGGGGAAAGAACGTGAAATTAATCTGAAGATTGCAATATAATCAATTATTATTATTATTCATATAAATTTTCATGTTTATCTATAGATTTTCATGTAGATATTAGTAATGCATTAATAAATGTTAATTTGTTTTATTAAACGAGGTGTATATATTTCATTAAGAGTAGTCTTTATTAAGTGTGATCATTCATCATCAATGGTTGAATATTGGTTGTTTAAGATATGATTAAATATGCTAAGATTAACAATAGTTATGAATTTCTTTAACAATTAGGTTTATGATTAGGCTTAGTCCTAAAGCTGTGGTTGAAACCATTATCGTTGTCATTATCATCATCATCATCATGTTTTAATTAATGAGCTGTTTAAATGTTTAAAGGCCATAAATAAATATTGATTTCATAGTCTTTAGTGATTTCTTAGTATTATTATAACCACCATCCCATCATCTATTTCATGCAAGGATGAGTGAATTGCCATCCTAAGTTAATAGTAATCTGAGCTAATAAAACTTATAAAAAAATATTGAAACACATTTGTTATGTTAAGATCTAAGAAATGATTTCTATCTAATGAATTCCACTTTAGTTTAAAGATGTTTTATGTTACCTAGGTGTTTACTTAAATATTAGTGTATACAGTGATATGGCTCTAAGAGCAAAATCCTCCATTTTTATTAGAAATAAAGTACCAAAACGGGATTCAAACCCGGTACATGTGAAAAGGTTATTAGATATAACTGTGTTTAGATTCAGATAATCTAGTGGTGCCCTGCTAGACCATATTCACTTGGTATTTGTTTAAATATGCACTTAACATCAAACCAAGAAATGAAAGTGAGTAAAATCTACAGTTGGATATATTGAGAGGTATTTGATTGAATTACCAGTGTGCTAACTCACTTGATTTCCATATAGCTGAGTTATAATAATTTGCCTTAATAATTTGTTTATAATTATTGATATTGTGATATCTTGAGAAATCTAATTATAGAAGTATGTTTCATTTAATCCAATGACCCTTTCATTTAATCCAATGACCCTTAATATGATTGATAACTCAGTCTGATCTTTTGTTTAATAGCCACTACTCAGGTTAAATAATTCTTTTCCCTTTGATATAAAATTTTTATTACAATTCTGTTTCGTTTATTAAGCTAAATAAATAATATAAAATGAATCTTTCTTAATTATTTAATATACTTGGATCTTTTGATCACTTTATTTATGTTACAATGGCACCCAATGTAAGGCTATGATGTGTCACCATATACCTGAAAAAGGGAGTCTATAGAATGATGAGAGATGTGTGGTTAAAAAGAGAAAATTTTTTTTATAAATTTTTTTTCAGTAAAAATTTTTTTTTTGACTTTCAAAATTGTTTTAGCCATATAGTTTTAATTTAGAGTTGTGTATGATGACATTTAAGATAATTTTTTTCATTGATGATGATAAAATAGGTACAGCCATAAAACAGCTTAGTTTTGTTTTTTTTATATCAATTTTGAAAATAGATGAATATCACAACTTAAGACAGAGGTGAAATAAATAATAGAATTTTTTTTTGAAACATTAGAATAATTTAGTGCCAGATTGGATAGGCATAGTAATAGTGATGAATTATGGAATAGTAGTCTTATGTGTGTTTGGGGAGTTCATTTTATAGAAAAGTCTATGATTTTGGAGGTTGGATTGGATATTTGATCATTGGAGTTTGGTTGGTTAGATTGCAGTTGTGATGATGAGTGGAGAGTTTTGTCATTGCCTTGAGAATGCTATGTATTCATGTAACCCATGAATGATCAAATCCATTCACTACTCCAACGCAATTCATATGTTATTCTTATTTTATCATGAAGCAGTTAACAGCAGTCCTGCCATGATATCAGCCTATAAGTCTCCAAGAGGGAGCAAGGCTTAGTTTTCTGTAGCCTATAATAAGCAGGGCATTCCTTGATACTTACCACATAAGACTCCAAGAGAGAGAGAAAGGCATAGTTTATCTATTTTAGCCCCTAAGACTTAATACTTCTTTTATTGCAACAGAGTTTGCATCATTCAACCAAGGGTTGTGGTAGTTAATAGTGATCGAATTGGGATGATCTTCTGAGTGCTCATGATGCATTGTGTGATTGTAGTACTGTGACTGAATTCTTTTATTCATCTCAAGATTGTGAACTGCTAGTCATTCTATGGACTGTCAATATCTGTCGGATTTCTAGAATAGATGAATGTATAATTTGGGCTATTGCAGACAGACATGCACTATATAGATTATTGTTGTGTAGTTCATCAAATAAGGACATTAAATATTTTTCTTTGTATTTGTAATGCATGACAAGGTGAAAAGCAAATCATCAGTTAGTCAAAGATAGATGTCAGACAAGGAAAGGATGTGTAGGTTTTTGGTGGTCAAAAAAGCACAGATGGGATATATATAATTTTAAAACATGAGTGAACTAAATAATACCACTGAGGATGTTATGGAAGAGGAAGGTGTCCCAATCCCAGGTATCAGTGATAGTTTTTATACTGAAGAAGAGGATGGGGAGGTTTTCTTAAAACAAACACAAAAGGGAAAAGAGGAAGTGGAGGAAGATGCCTTTAAAGTTAGTAGCAATAATAAGGCCTCAAGTGTGGAAGTAAATGAGGAGCCTGAAGTTGGCCAGACTCAGCAAAGAAAGCACCATCAGAGGTGGAATTGATGATGATGCAGATGCTTAAAAGGATAGAAGAAAGTAATAAAAGTTTAGAACAGAAGATGGAGAAAAATAATAAAGGTTTAGAACAAAGTATAAAAGGTCTAAGAGAAGATAGTAAGTAGGGTATAGAAAGTTTGAGAGAAGATCTCAAAGCCCATATAGATAACTCTATTGAAAATAACAGCCAAATGATCATGACCTGGGAAACTGAGATCGAAAAATCTCATATAGAGAAAACTACAGAAAGTATCACAGAAGGTAATCAGAGCTTACCAATGTTAAAAGATAATCTGGAGAGTCAGACTACTGATAATGAAGAAAAAAATAAGGAGTTAGATGAGACAATAAATAAAGCAGCTAGTACACTGAGAGAGGATAAGTTCCCAGAAGTAGAAAGGCTGATAGTAGCTGCAAAACCAAGTCTCAAAGTAAAAAGAGTACATGAGGAGATGGCCAGAGAGCCGATTGGGGTAGATCATAAAGTGAAAAGAAGGAAAAGAGAGTGGGAGGAAAAACTCCATGCACCAGATGAGGTGATAAAATTAAGAGAGTCTATCTCTCTGAAAAATTCAACTGCTCTGGAAAAGTTAAAAGTAAATTATATCTGGTACAGAGAGTCAATCTTTCTGGAAAGTTTTAAAATAAAGTATGTATGGTATAGAGAGTCAATCTCTCTGAAAAACTTCAAGGCATATTACATATGGTACCAAGAGTCCATATTTTTAAATGTAGTCTGTAATAGGAGGTTATATAAAATAAATCCTCTGGATATGTTTTATAAATATCCAGTCAAGATGAAAAATGGAAATATTAAAAAGGGACTGGATGTACATGTGCAATTTTATACAGACCGCAATATGATTTGAAAAGAAAAAGCCATTCCAAATTACTAAAAAAAATAGGAGAGAATGCCTTTATGCTAGCTACTCTTGATGGGAATAAGGGAACCTATAATGCTAGAAGTTTGATCCCTTATACTTCAGCAGAGTAGCTTGGCAAAGATCTCCAAATAAATTATATTTAAGTTTCCTAATGAAAAGGGGATTTGGTAGGCATCTAGATGACATTTGCCTGTAGTTAAAATTTTTATTATTATTATTAGTGTGTTTATTATTATTAGTGTTATTTTATTAGATATGATTTCTTATATAGATATAATTAAAGCAAAGGTGCTAATGATTTTATCCGAAGGGGGGAATGTTGTGCCATTACAATTTAGTCATTAGTTAAATTTGTAGTAATGTGCATGAGAGAAAATGAACAAAAATCATCATCACATTTTATATAGTAAATGAAGCTGTAGGGCATCCAAGTTCAAACCCTACAAGATCCAGTTTTAAAAGTTTAAGACAGAAAGAGAGTGGAGCAACAATTATATTGTTTATTTGTTTGTGTGTTAATAAATCTCAAAAAGAATAGTACACACCTTGGGTTATTTAATGGTTAAATTTTTTAAATCAAGTTATAACACATATAGGCAGTAGGTGTTATAAAAGCTATTTAGTTAGTCACTTTTAAATTACACATATTAACTTTCTTTAAAACTAACCTATGCTTGATCAATTCTAATATCTTATTCTATACTTTTTTTGATTTTCTATAATTGTAATTTGGATTTAAAAGCTAAGGATTTAATTTTAAATATTAGGGTTAGAATTGCTCAGCTAGCAATTAGATTATTTGATGTCAGTTTATACATGATTTGAATGGTGGAGTGTGTGTGTTATATCACATAAATATATCTACATTTATTATATATTGAAAGGAAGAAAATCTGTTGAATCAGATATATATTTTTGTAGCAATTTTGTTTTTGTAAATGATTGATTGTCATTTTGGAGTTTAAGCTTGGTGGGAACTCTAATTTTGAAATTGTCTCATCTTAAGATCAAAAGAAAAGCTCCAATTTTAGATATTACAGATATATGTGAGGAAAAGGGATTAAGACTATTTTTTTTCTTCAAGACAAAAGTTTGTCTGAAAACCAGGTGTGTAATTTTTTTTAATGTTCCTAAAAAAAAAAGATTGCACTTTCCAACTAAAAACGAATTGGTCAAAAATAGCAAGTCACTATCACGCTAATTGGGTGAGTTGACTCAAAAATCAGATATAAAAGCAGTCTGAAAAATTGGTTGGGGGATTATTATTATAACATTGGTGATAGAGAGAATTTTAAAAATTATTGAAACTAAAGCAGACAAACATTTTTAATTCTGCTAGATAACCTTTTTTTTTTAAAATTATTTTTATATCAAGTTTTGAATGTTGAAAATATAAGGATGGCGGGGTAGAAAAAATTAATATATGTCTCATCTGTCTACCAGACTCATCATCAACTAGCACATCATATAGGAAAGAAAAGATGTCTTGTCTGAAAAATAATATTCTACACCTTTCGACTGACTGAGAGAAATAAGATGTTTTTAAACAGAAAGAAGAAAACATTCACCTGCATTTAAAATCAGAATAAAAGAGTAATCTACTGATAAATATTAAATCATCAAGTCCAATTAATTGTTCCAGTAACTGAGTTTAAACCCATAAAATTTATAAACATGAAAACAACTGCTGTACTTCATTCACTAAAAGAATCATGCTTGACAGGAGAAGAAAAATTAATATAATGATTTCCAAAATGTTTACTAAAGCAAATAACCTCAATAGGATCATCATCATCAAACAATTATACACCTCAAGAAAGAAATTGTTCCAATGTAAAATGGAAATGGTAGCTGCAGAAATATAGACATTATACAAGATAAGTTTGAGCCCTTGGAAGTTCACCACAAAACAAATGATCAGTAATATGACTTTTTATATCTATTTTCTTTATGATATCAGAGTCTTAATAAACTTTTAGCAATAAAGTGGTATATTTTATTTAAAGAACTTTTAAAGACAATTCAGATCGATTAAAACCAATAATTTTTTTACTAATAATAACCATGAGCTTCATAAATGATTTTGAATGTATCAAAATTATTTGTTTATTAATTTACAGTTATGAAATATTAAAGTGTAAAATAATTTTTTGTATTATTATTTTGGTTTTAAATAATATTTTGGTTTTTATGGGGATAAAAACACACACGTACATAATAATATAATGCTTGTTGCATATTTGTAATTGTGAGTGAATGTAAAGAAAAAAAATAGGCAGTATTAAAAATATTAGATTTTGTTTCAAGTTAAAGTTTAGCATTTCAGAGGTAGAAGAGAGAGGGAGAAAATAATTTAAAACTTGTTTCTAAAACTTGCTCTTTCCAATTTTACTAACATTTATTTTTATTCATTGTGCTTACATGTTAGATTATAAGGTATGTGTGCCAATGAGCGAATTTTTTTTTTTTATGAAATACTTTTCTTGTAGATGGAACATTTTAAAAAATTGGTTACCCAATTTAATACCATATACATTTGACGGGAAAGGGGGAAGAACATGAAATTAATCTGAAGATTGCAATATAATCAATTATTATTATTATTATTATTCATATAAATTTTCATGTTTATCTATAGATTTTCATGTAGATATTAGTAATGCATTAATAAATGTTAATTTGTTTTATTAAACAAGGTGTATATATTTCATTAAGAGTAGTCTTTATTAAGTGTGATCATTCATCATCAATGGTTGAATATTGGTTGTTTAATATATGATTAAATATGCTAAGATTAACAATAGTTATGAATTTCTTTAACAATTAGGTTTATGATTAGGCTTAGTCCTAAAGCTGTGGTTGAAACCATTATCATTGTCATTATCATCATCATCATCATCACGTTTTAATTAATGAGCTGTTTAAATGTTTAAAGGCCATGATCACCATTCTTTATGCTCACACAAGCTGGTTTATACAGAGGCTAAACTCTCCATATAGTATCACCACTCAGTGCAAGCCAGAGTAATCAATTGATGCAGAAAGATAAAGTCACCATCTAGTGCCTACTTATCCAATGTCCCCAGACTAGTTTCTAGCTTGTGGCACTAGATGAGGATTTTATGTACAAACCTTGAATTCATTGATTACTCTGGCTTGCATTAAGTCTTGCTATTGTATGGAGAGTTTAGCCTCTGTGTAAACAGCTTGTGTAAGAATAAAGAATGGTGATCATCTGATGTTAGGTTCAGTAAAAAAAATGTTTGGACTTTGACTTAGTTTGTAATTTATATAGCTCTTGTAAACTTTTTAGATTTTGGTATTCCTGTACTTAACTTGACAATATCAAACCATTCATCACTTTTTAAATAATTTATCACTTTTTTAATAAGTTTTAATGCCAGATTATAATATTTTTTGATAAGAGGTAAATGGAAGTTAAGAACAGCTATATTATTTTTAGGCTGCAGAAAGGAGTTTTGCTATTAACTGAAAGAAGACCCTTTGATTCCTCTTGGAGGCCTTAAAGGAACCGAGCAGGGCAAATTCCTAATGTCCACTCCATACATTCTTGTCATTGCAGCTGTTATTACTATGTGATTATTCATATAGTATACGAACATGGATGGGCTGCTCACCAACATGCATTAGCCAGCATGGTGAGTTTATTGGCTTTTTACCTCTGAGTTTAAGATCAAGAAACACCATGGTCTTTCTTCTCAGTGCCTGATAAGGCAGAATGAATGTTTGTGTAAAGGATAAATATTTTCCCAATACATATATACAATTATGACAGACAAAAATAAAGCATGGCCCTTATTCCCAGGAGGCTGTAAAGTCACCAACCAAGGCAGCGGTTGGTGGCCGAAGGCGGAGGGTGCTAAGAATCCCCTGATTGCGGACCCAGGCTGCCATTTGATGACGACTTTTTATTTAGGTACTTACAACTGCAGATCACTTTCAAGTGAAGGAAGATTGCAAGAATTAGAAGAAGAACTCTCTTATATTAAATGGGACATTATTGGACTTTGTGAAGTTAGAAGAAAAGGTGAAGAGACAATTGATTTAAAAAGTGGACATATACTCTATTATAAAGGCACAAATATTGGAAATACAAGTGGAGTAGGATTCATTATAAATAAAAAGTGGAAGAACAATATTGTGGAGATTGATGGTGTATCGGACAGAGTGGCAAGATTAGTTATACAACTTAATAGCAGATACCAAATGCAGATAATTCAGGTTTATGCCCCAACAAGTTCTCATAGTGATGAAGTAGTAGAAGATTTTTATATGGATGTACAAAAGGCTTTTGATCAGAGTAAACACCATTTTAAAATTGTTATGGGAGACTTTAATGCTAGAATTGGTAAAAAAATGAAAGATGAAAGTGCTGTGGGTAATTTTGGTTATGGTAATAGAAATGAGAGAGGACATAGACTTGTGGAGTTTGCAGAAAAAGAAAAACTTTATATTATGAATTCTTTTTTTGAGAAAAATGTTAAAAGGAAATGGACATGGAAGCATCCAAATGAAGGTACAGCAGAATTGGATTATATTTTGACTAACAGGAAATACATATTTCAAGATTGTAATGTTCTTAATAAATTTAACACAGGAAGTGATCATCGATTAGTAAGGTGTAAGATACGTGTTAATGTAAAACTAGAGAGACAAAAATTATTAAGAAAAACAATATTTACAGTTGATATTCCTAATCTTCAGAAACATTCTAATGAATTTAAATTAGAACTTACAAATCGGTTTCAAGTATTAGTAGATTTTGAACATGATTCAGATTTGAATGAAATTAATATGAAAATAACTGATACACTTTTGAAAACTGCAACAAAGATAGCTGGTAGAAAGAAACAGCAATTGACCAATAAAATTTCTACTGAGACTAGAGAATTTATGAAGAAAAGAAGGAATATGAAGATATACAAAAATGATGCATTAAAAAGAATTGAATATCTCGAATTTTGTAAAATGGTGCGGAAAAGAGTTGAAAATGATATAAGAAAGTATAACTGTGAACTAGCAAGGAAAGCTGTAGAAGAAAATAAAAGTCTTAAGAATGTAAAACAACATTTTGGTATTGGTAGGAAATTTATATCTGCAATAAGAAAAAAAGATGGAATTATTACTAAAAGGAGAGATGACATCATGAAATTGGTAGAAGATTTTTATCAAGAATTATATAGTAATAAAGAACAAGTACCTCCTATATCTATTACATCTTCCAAATTGCCCAGAATTTTAAATGAAGAAGTGAGACATGCAATTAAATGTATGAAGAAAGGAAAGGCTCCAGGTAATGATGGAATTATAATTGATATATTAAAAGAAGCAGGTGAAGAAATAGAAATTTTTTTAGCAAAGTTATATACCAAATGTCTAAATGATAAAGATGTACCGGATGATTGGAAGAATGCAGTAATAATATTAATATTTAAAAAAGGTGATAAAGAAGATATTAGAAATTACAGACCTATCAGCCTTTTATCAGTTTTATATAAAATTTTTACCAAGATAATTACTACTCGTCTACAGAGAACATTGGATTTCCACCAACCAAGAGAACAAGCCGGATTTAAAAGTGGTTTTAGTACAGTAGATCATATCCAGGTATTGAGAGAAGTTATAGAAAGGACAAATGAATATGAGTTGCCATTATGCTTAGGATTTGTAGATTATGAAAAGGCATTTGATTCTATAAACATTTCTTCAGTGATTAAAGCATTAGATCATCAAGGTATAGATCCAGGATATTGTCATATTTTAAAGAATATTTATAAAAATGCAACAGCAACAATTAGATTACATAATGACACTGGGAAAGTCAACATTGAGAAAGGTGTAAGACAAGGTGACTCCATATCTCCAAAACTTTTTACAGCAGTGCTGCATGAAGTATTTTGTGGATTAAAATGGGAAACTAAAGGAGTGAAAGTAAATGGTGATTATTTAAGTCATTTAGATTTCGCAGATGATGTAGTTGTTTTTGCAAATAATGCTTCAGATCTGCAGGAAATGTTGCAGGAATTATCAGATGAAAGTAGGAAAGTAGGACTAAAGATAAATGTTAAAAAGACTAAAGTAATGTTTAATTGATTTGCTCAAAATATGAAAATAAAGATTGATTATGATGAATTAGAAGAAGTTAACAGTTACAAATACCTTGGTCAGATTATTAATACAGATGGAAACATAATGGAGGAAATTAATCATAGAATTAAACTTGGTTGGAGTGCTTTTGGTAGAAATAACTTGATACTAAAAGGAAATATGCCTATGTGTTTGAAAAGGAAGGTTTTTAACAAATGTGTTTTACCAGTTCTTACTTATGGATCTGAGACTTGGACACTTAATAGAAGAGCAATTCAGAGACTTCAGACCACTCAAAGAAGTATGGAGAGATGTATGTTGGGAGTAACAAGAAGAGATCGTAAACGCAATGTATGGGTAAGAGAACAAACAGGTGTTACTGACCTCATTGAAAAAATTAAAAGATTGAAGTGGAGTTGGGCTGGACATATTGTTAGAAGAGATGATAATATATGGACAATTGAAATTTTAAACTGGATTCCAAGAGATTGTAAAAGACCCAGAAAGAGACCACATGTGAGATGGATGGATGAAATAAGAAAGTGTGCAGGGGTGATGTGGAGAAGAGAAGATAAAGATCGGAGATGGATTAAACTTGGAGAGACCTTCATCCTGCAGTGGATTGATAATGGTTGATAATGATGATGATGATATTATTTTTAAAAAGTCAAATGAATAAAATGTATAGCTGTTTTTAAAACAATTAAGTCTTATTTGTGAAAGGAAAACATGGAGATCTAAATACTTGCTGAATAATCCTATATATGAAAGTAGGGATTTATCTCATGTTCTGTCCGTAGATGTCAGTATAATATTATAACAAATATTTTTACATCCAAATAATTAAAGATTTAAAGAAAATGTGGAAAATTTGCTATATAATATAAATACAGAGATGATATATAATTAAATACTTATTCATGAATTGTGTAATCATGATAGAGAAATATAAAATAATTAATCACACTTTAGTATATATAATGATCAAATATCTAATATAAAAATTTGTCCACAATATATTGATCATGTAATGTATAAAACTATATATCTTGAAAAGGTCTCAATTAGAGATTAAATCTGGTTTGATAATTTAATAATTATAATTAGTTTGTTTCAATCTTTTTTAGATTAATTATTATATAAAGAACCAGTAGTGTTTACAACTTAAAAATAGATTATTTACTGAAATATAACATCAAAATGATTTAAAACATATACTACAATATACATACAATTTAAAAAAATAGGTGTATACTGTAGAAAGTAAACTTTTTGATAAAAACAAAACAACACAAACATTAGCTGACAGAAATAACTTTCAATCGGTAATAGTATCAACAACTATACATGTCACTTGATGGTGTTCTTGCTAATGAAAACAGTGAACTATAACGTTACCTGGCTGTGAGCTTTAAGAACTAATTGACCTTTACTTGCTTTTTTTTTTTAAAATAATGTTAATAAAGTAAATGTTTTTTTTTTAATAACGAAAAATACGTGGCATTTTTACAAAAGTCAACTTATGGTATAATGATATAATTTTTTAGGTTACATGTTATTTTTAATTTTAAAAAAATTGGTTTAAAGTAACCTAATCACCCTAAATCCATTTATTTTCTGAAAACAAAACTATTACTTTTTTAATAAAAAGTCACACTATTAGTAATAAAATCACTGATAGAAAAACAAAACAGATTTTCTACAGAATGCTACTTAAAACTTAAAAGATTTTTTTATCTTAATAACATAAACAGCTTTAAGATTTAAAATGGCAATTCTAGAAAAAAAGAAATATTAAATTTTCTAAGAATATGTTTGAGATATGATTGCTTTTATTATTATAATTTTAACCTTGGAGTACACTATAATTTATAATTGTATACTATAATTTCTAACTATAAAATTATTCATAATATGTCATTTTACTAGGTAGTGATATAACATCCAGACAGAATGGTTAATTGCATGTAACTAATAACTTGATTTTGCAAAATAAAGATGATGGATGTCATCTTTTCTCTCTTTTTTTTTACTCTATTGTTTTCTATATGTAGTAGTTTATTGTAGTATATTTGCAAAGTTACTAAAATGAATAATTATTTGCTCTGCCTTGTAAGTTTAAAAATTTAAACCATTTTAAATAGAGTTCCTGCAACATCTCAACTAATTTTCATTTCACACTTGTAATAGTCATTCTTTCTCCGATATGCCTATTTAAGATTTAGATTTTAAATGAAAAGTGGATTTATTTTTCCAACTATTTGATACCTGGTGACATGAGAATTATGCTGAATTTGTTACTGTTAGGCAGTATTTGATATAATAATAGAAGTTATCAATGATTCTTTATTTTAACAAGTATTATAATAATACGAATCATTGTGTATTTAGAATATATGCCTGCAGATAAATGTATTACAAATATAAACTTAACCACTAAATGAATAATTTGGTTAAGTGAATGTCATTATACCATACAATTTACAATCAATATAAATATCATAATCTTATATTCTATTAAATACAACCACAAAATTTTTTCCAGTAGATATACATACAAACAAAATTTTGTTAAGACAGTACTTTAATACTAGTAGATTTGTTTTTAAATGCTTTTATTTAAATTAGAACTGTGCTTGTTTAGATAAAATTTTGAAATCAAAAATTAATATACTTCTATCAAATGAATCTCTTCAAATTTTACACATCTTAAAAATTAATGACAATACAATGTAACAATAAAATTTCAGGGTAGTGCCCTTATTTGTTTACTGTAGAGGTGTTGGCAGATTACATTTCTAATATGTTATCAGTTCAATAAATTTTAGTGATGTGCATAAGAAGGCAATATGTACATATATTCTTAAAACTTATTACTAGATGATAAGAGAATAGAGTGCAACTCTAGAGAAGAATTAGAAACAATCTTAAATAAGTATATAATGGATATAGAAAAGATTTTAGACATGAAGAACTGAGTGGTAAAAAAAACATGAAAGCATATAGTAATGAAAACATTAGGTTTATAAAAAATAAATTGAATGAGGCAGGGAAAAAATTGTAAAGTGGAAATGCAAGAGATTTAAGTGAATGGGCAGCAGAGATGATGAATTTGGGAAATAGGGCAAAATTAGCTATCATGTTTTAATAAGATGACCCAGAAGAGAGAATTTCCAGATAGATAGAATAATATAAGAGTAAGACTGTTATTTAAAGCAAACAGTAAACAGTTATAGATCAATAGTGGTAACATTAGTGTTATATAAAGTTTTCACATATATGGTGGCTGGAAGGGTCACAAAATGGATAAATAAAAATATAATGGGATATATGCAAGAAGATTTTCAATCAGATAAGCATATAGGAGATAGTTTATTTGTAGTCACACAATTTATAGATATGAATAAGAATACAGGTAGACAGTTATATATGTCTTTTATAGATAGAGAGAAGGCATATGATCAGAGTAAATAGAAATAGATTATGGGTAAGTTTAGTAAATTTGGAAATGAATGGAGCTTTAGTGCATCTTATTAAAAGATTGTATGAAAATAATTACTATACATGTCAATTAGGAAATATAGAATCAGTTAAAGTTAAAAATGGGGTGGGATTAAGATAAGGATGCTATATGTCATCTATTTTGTTTTTGTTATATTTGAGAGAAATGGAGAGAACAATGGAAATGGAGTATATACATTATCAGGTCTTTTATCTCGGATATCTTCTTGTGCACAGAAAGTAGAGAAGATATGGAAGTTATGCTGAAGACATTGCAAGGATGGGTAAAGAGATGGGGGTTAAATTTAGGGAAGAAAAATCAAAAAATATTGATAAATGGGAGAAGATAAAGAATTTTTATTTGGGGATATAAAGTAAAATGTAGTGAATATGTATAACTATTTGGGAATAATTTTAAGTATTCAGAGAAAATGCTTGGATAAATGGGAGAAAGAAATAATAGAAAGTGACTGATAAAAAATTAACAGTGTCTTCATATAATAAATATGATGTAGCTAGAATTGTATGAAAGAAAGTGGCAGTAGCAGAGTTAACTTAGGGTAATGATGCATTATGTGTTAGTAAGGGGAATATTAGAATTCTTGGAAAAAGTATAAAAAGGAATAGGAAGAAGTGTGTTAGATGCAGATGTGTAAATGGAAAAGGAGACAATTCAAGGAGAAATGGGATGCTCAAGTTTTTATAAGAGATGCAAAAAGCAAAATGAAAATGTTTGGTAAATTGCAATTTATGAATAATAAGAGAATAGCCAAAATAGTATTTAATTGAGTTATGAGTAAAGGATAGGCAACAAGATGAGTGAGAAAGGTAATATGGTATGCAAATTTGGATAAAGACTTTATGTTAGAATACTTATACAAAAGGTGAGATGATTGTGTTAGAAGAATTGTTGAGTTTTATAGTGGCAAGGAAAGGGATAGAAGAATAGATGCATTAATAAAAAATAGGGAGTTGGAGAGATGGAGAAATACTATGGAGAGTAAAAAGAGTTTAAATATATATAGAAATAAACAGAATATTAGGTGCGAGTTAATTTATGGTAATAGCAAGGAAAGTAGTTTACTGTTTAAGACTCGAATAGGATCTTTAGCAACAAGGGAATATACACATAAATGGAAAAATATGGGTGATTTAATCTGCATGTTATGTAAGGAAGGCATAGAAAACATTAGGCATCTGTTAATTGAATGCAAATGCCTACAAGCAGAAAGGGTGCAAATAATGATGTCGTGAGAGAATAAATAGAAACAAAGTGATTATACAGAAATGGGTTTTTAGGGGGATTTAGATGTAAGGGCCATAAAATTGACAAAGATTATATTGTAGAAATGGCATAGAGAAGGATGGGGTAAACTTAGGGGAAGGGGAATGGAAAGGGAAAGTAAGGTGGTTAACAGGTTTCTCTGGCCATAGTGGCTGAGAGATTCGTAACTCCGAAAAAGGAGCCACAATGCATCACAGCACATCAGCTTAGACTAAAGAGCATTTTAAAGATCATTTAAAATAAAAAATAGAATCAAATCTTGATTTCTCTTGAATGTAACAGTTTTATTTTTTAAAAAAATGTGTGGAATTTAATTTTTTTTTAAATTGTAAAAGTGATTTTTTTTAAAAAAAGCTTTCTTCATAAACAAATGAATAACGTGAAAGATTTTTAATGCGCCAATTTTTTAAGCAGACTGCATTGTACTTTTAATCTGTTTTAAATTTTGAATTGGAGTAATTGCAAAAATATTCAAATCCTAAAATTAAATGTAATATATGTAAATATTTTATAATAAATACTTTTATTTACTTTGTTAAGGCTAAAAACTTAAAAATATAAATAAACAGTTTTTTACTATGGATTTAAAAGACAAAATAATTGTTTCTTCAACAAAGGGCCATTTATTCTTGTATTTCATTTATTATTATGAACATTGCCTAAAACATTTTGATTAGGAAGAATGAATATTTAAATCAATTCGGCATTGTATCTAAACAGATTCTAATTGGTTTACTTATTATAGTTAGCAAGCCTGAGAGATTTTTCAATTTAAATATTGCCAACAAAGATATTAAACAAATAAAAATATGTAATAGAATATCTTCAGTGTTTAATATATATATAATATTAAACAAAATAAAATAATAATCAAAATATTTCTCGAGTAAATACTAAAAAATTTAATATGGCTATAAAAACAAAATCTTCGCTATAACCAGGTTACGGCATAGCGAAGATTTTATTTTATATAAGTATATTAAGTGTTTTTGTATTTATTTTAGAATATTTTGATTATGTATATATTATGAAGCATGTTTTCGTGATTAGCCATGTATATTAGAAATATGGGGGATTTGAACTCAGACTTTCAAGCCCCTTCACTATCCACACTACCTCATACTACTGATACCCATGACCACACACATGCAGAAAAAATAAATGATCACCAATATCTGTATTTCGTGCTAAACCAGCACTCATCAGTTAGTCCAGATTACCATCTTCCATACATATATGTAATCAGTGCTCAGTTTATATTAAAATAACAAATCCTTATCTAGTGGCTAGCATAGCTGCCTTCCAAACAGCTGGCCCAGATTTGCTTCCCGGTCAATGCTTTGACATATATATATATATATACATACATGATGGCAAATCCTTACACTTTAATGGAGAAGCTTCAACCTACTCCAACCTCCAACTCTTCAGTCATCCATACCATTGAAAATTTGATGATAGAATTCTCAAATCCCATGCTGATGGCAATATTGTTGTCATGTCCATGTTGACTTCAAGTCACTCTGATCCCTCACATACAATAAAATAAATTTTTTATCAATGTTTCAATGAGAATACTTATCCTCAACTGGGTGAAAAAATGCATAAAGTAATAATTTACATGATATGGTATTCATGTAGTTGTTATATCACATGATTGGTGAATAGTCTTATTTATATTTCTGTTTTTTATATTTATTAGTATTAAGAAACTTTTCCATATGGTTGGTAATTTTATTGTTTCATCATGTTTATTAATGCAGTTTTTGTTTTTAAAAATTTCTACAGCTTTTCTAAATATTCTTTGATCATGTTTATTGCCTGTGGATATGATTTCGATATTTCAGAAGTCTATATGATGGCCAGTTAACATGGAGAGTAAGTGCTGAAGATGTTAATTTTTTTATTGTATTAATGTTTTGATCTCTTCTAACATTTATGCATTGATTGCTTCTTTCTATGTATGTAGTTGGGCATATGGCACATGGGATTTCATATACTCCTTGGGATTCTAAAGAGATTATATTTTTAGGTTTGATTAGAATATTATGAATCTTTTGCTCAGTACATTGTTTTTATGTCATAGCATTTTAATATCTTTACAATTTTATCTGTTGTTTCTCTTATACAAGGGATGCATATTCTATTAGAATAATTTTTTCTTTTACTTTTTTTTTTTTTTTTTGTCAGCTTTTGCTTTGCATGTTGCCTTTTTTATATTGATGATATTGCAACCATTCATTAGCAAGACTTCACATATATGATTCATTTAATGCAATATTTTACCCAATTGAGGATAAGTATTATCTTATCAAAATATTACTAAGAAATTTATTTTATTCTAATAAACACAGTTAATTCAAAAAATATGCCTCATACAATATCTTTCAACTGTGCAAACATTCATTTCAATATATATATATATATATATATTAAACTGGGTCATCAACTGTGCAAACATTCATTTCAATATATATATATATATATATATTAAACTGGGTCATTCTGAATAAACCTTATTTTTGCTGGGTTCAAATACTTTTAAACATAACTTTTTAATATCTTTTGGCTTTAGTAAGTTTTAATATCTTGACCTTTAACTAAATTTTAATATCTTGTTTTTAACTAAGTTTAAATTTCTAAACTTTAATAATTTCATTACATATCTCTCAGTAATTATTTCATATTTTCAATATTAACATTATTTATTAGACAATATCTTTATAACTACTTTTAGAAATAACTTTTTGGACAACAATGACCGCACTTTGGCAGCAATTGTATTTATTCATTTTAACAGGTATCTGTTTATTCTTGATATTATTTTTATTATATTTATCAATTACATCTCTAAACCATGGGAACAGATGGACCCTTCAAGCAGAGGGGAGAATATCACTGATAGCATAGCCATCAATGATATCCATAGTCAGATTGGACTATATGAAGCATAACATGACTACATTTTCTAACTGTGTCCCACTTTGACTGCTGGAACAAAAACCCTGCTATCCAAAGCATGCCAACCATGTATTATATATAGCCAGCATTTCCAAATGACAGGCACATAATACAGCATTTGAAATATTCCAAGCTAGCTTCTACTCTTAATCAGGTGATCCAACTCATTGACTTAACACATATAAACTTTCATATCTTTAAATAAGTGCTGACACAGTGACAAGAGAAAGAGAGAGAGAATAAACCAAATAATAAGTATGCAAACATTAGTACTTATTCATGTATAGACATATCTAACATAATATAAAATAACAATAAAATTATAAATAATTAGTTTAGGCTAAATTTATATAGTTCTTCATTAGAGTTCATTTCATTAAAAAAAATCAGGTGTCTATAAACAGTGATCAAAATATATTTACTTAGGTTTTTAATAATTAGATGATACAGTTCATTTGGTCTTTGTTTTTATTAATGTTACCTTCCAACCAGTTGGCATTTTGGTCTCCATCGATGGTTTCAGAAATTGTCTTCTATTCTGAGACTTGATAATCAGAGAGAGAGAGAGCAGTAGTGGCAGTGTTCATTTCATGACATAAGCATTGGTTTCTGGCATGAGCAGTTGATTTTAGGAGAGGACTTTGGGATCTAAAACCCAGTTGAACACTTTTAAGGTGGTCTAGCAATGCATTTTGCTAATTCTTTGGCTTCTGTAATATTTTCTGAAGCAATACTGACTGGCTCTATTCTGTCATTAGATTTCTGAATCTCTGCTCACTGAATGAATTAAGCAATGAATAATGTAATACATCAATAATGGAACAAAGACTGGAATAATTCAGATCACAAAATAAAGGGTGGAATAACTAACAATAGACAGTTGTGATTTTTTATATTTTCCTCTTCCATTGTTTTTAAGTTTATTTTTATCTTAACTTGAATCTGTCTTTTAATTAATTTTACATTTCTTTAATTAACTGATATTTTTCCCTAATGTAATCTTTTTTTTTAGATGAATCTACTATTTCTTGCTTTTATGCTGAAGAGAGAGTTTATATATTTTTTAATTATTACAATTATTGATTTCAATTTTATTATCAATCAGAAATTTTGCTGGCATTCCAAATTAATTAATTAATCTTTTTATTTTGGATTTTTCATTAACATTTATTTTTACACATTTATTTTTTTAACTTATTTTTACTTTATAAAAAGTAAAAATATCTTTAAATCTTTTTTTATATAATTCTTTTCCCTACCCAATTTTAATAAATAGTTTTATTCTACTTTTAAAGCACAATATAATGCAATCTTTTTATTTTATTAGGTTTTAAAGCTACTTCTAAAATAATTATTCCTTTAACTATTGTTTCACATGAATTTGATCATACATTTTTAAATTATGAAATATGTAACACAAATATATGTAAGTTTTATGACACATATCTCACTAACATTATATCACACCCTCCCTCATTTGAAAGGAAATATATGTTAGTTTGACCATTTTAGCTCTGAAATTTTATTTTTCTTTACTGTCTGATTGTCCACTTTTTGTTTTTATTTATTTTTATCTAAAATACATACAGCAACAAACCATGGAGGATGATCTTTTCTACCTGCTCTTATCTCACAGGTCATGATCTACATTGAGTGAAAATGATGATGTCATATGTGATGATCATCAGGAACAACATGAATCTTTCTGATTTTTATGATGAGGGTGAGTGCTGTGAGTGGCAGAACACACCTGTTTGTACTCAACTTATGCAGTAAACAATATTATAACATTAACTTTATTACTGTGCTGGGAATTTCTCTATCAGTGAGTTGAAAAAGCCCATTACTTTCTCCAATGGGTCTGCATCCTAGGAAATAAGTTAATGCTGTGAATGGCAGGATACCTCTACTGACCATTCAACTTATGCTAAAACAAGATTTATTGTAACTATGCTGAGAATTTTTCTTCCAGAAAAACTGATTTGCAGTTTATTCTTCACTCTCTTTCCCTTGTGCCCATTTTTTAAGGTAAGGGAGTGGAACATCTTCCAGCATGTCAGATAGATCCAGGAACATTCTACTGGTTCCTCATCTTATTGGATGATCCCTCATGTTTGCATGCCAGTTACAGGTCTTAAGTTTACACAGCAACAGCCTTCAATTAATACTCCTTCTTCAACCATTATCTGCACCTTCCTCTTTTCCTCCATGACTATTAACTTATGCACAATCTATACTCCCCTTAAAATATTATTTTGCAATATTTTATTTATTATATGCTTTATTCAATTTATTTACTTTTATTTTTTCACTTTTGATTCTCTACAAAAAAAAATAATTTTATTTTAGTACATTTATTTTAAACTTTATTATTTTACTTTATTCTAAGTAACAAATTCTCATTTTACTTCCATTTAATGTATCAACTCTAAATAAAAAAATATTCTTATTTTATTTCATTTATATATTATTTTCTTTCCATTACTATTCTTAAAAAAAAAAAAAACATTTTATTTTATTTATTCAACTTTATTTATTTTGTTTTATTTCCATTATTAACTCTCAAACAAAAACCATTTTATTTTATTTGTTTAATTTTATTTCCATTCACATAATCCTCATACAATAAACTTTTTTTTTCTAAAAATCCATCCAGTTAATATAAACTCTATGCCCCCCCCCCACAACATTTGTCAGGCAGTACTTTTTTCTTCTAACTAATTTTATGATATAGGTTCCTTTCTCCCTTTTATCTGTTTCTTGCTTGTGTGTTTTAGTTTTTTTTATTTTAAACTTTGTTTTATTTTTTGTTTCTGTCATCTCTGGTTTAAAAATGGTCTGTAAGTAAAATTTAATAACAGACATCTTTTCTGGTATTTTATTTGTCTTTTTCTTCCTATGATTGTCTTCACTATTTGAATGTAATTCCACGTTACCTATCATTTTTTCTTCCTTAAAAACATCCTTTTCAATTATGTTTTATTTCTGACTCATCTTTATTTTCAGATTCAAGGTTATCATTTGAGTCAGAAATATTTTCTGATTCTGGCTTAATTTCTGATTCAGACTTATTCTCTGGTTCAGGTTTATGTATTGTATTCAAGCTATTTAATTGCACATACTTATATGCACTTACCTATTTATTTTCAATTTTATCTAATTTATCTTTTAACTGTTTTATACTCATTTCTATAATTTCTCTTATTTTTCTATCTTCTAATCAGGTTACCATCATTTCCTGTATTAACCATTCTATTTGTTTGTTGAACCTTTCTACATATTTCTCAAACTTTTCCTCAAATGACTTCATGGTTTGAGTTTCTTTTATATTAGTTTTTTCTACTTTATTGATGACTTCCTGATTCTTTATTTTCATTATTTTTACTATTTTAATTTGAACAAAGTGTTTGACTAACTCCAAAAAACCCCTCAGTTCTTTTTAATTTCCACCTGACTATAAACAACACTGAATAATAATTATCTCCGACAGTTTTTTTCTTCTCTTTCCTTTTCATTTACATTGCATATCTTACTCTTTTTATTTTATATTTTTAATTATTTTAATTCTTAATATTAGAATCTGTTTGCTCTAGTCTATTTCTCTTCTCACACTGCTCACTGATTTCACTTTTATTACTATGCAATTTAGCATTTCATTAAATTTTTAGTTTTGGATTTTATAATATTAAATTCTAATTATGCTGGTTCATTTATGGTATTTTGGCACCCATATTGGATGGCATTTGAACCAGATCCCTCCAAATAAACCTTATTCTTACTGGGTTTAAATATTTTTAAACATAATCTTTTAATATCTTTTGGCTTTAGTAAGTTTTAATATTTTGATCTTTAACTAAGTTTTAATATCTTGCTATTAACTAACTTCTAATATCTAAACTTTAATAGTTTCTATCTCTCTGGATAATTATTATTTTATATTTTTAATATTAACATTATTTATTAGACAGTATCTTTATAACTACTTTTAAAAACATTTTTGGACAACTCTGACTGCTGCACTTTGGCAGCACTTGTATTTATTTATTTTAATAGGAATCTGTTTATTTTTGACATTATTTATTTATTACTTCTTTTATATTTATCAATTATATGTCTAAACCATGGGAACAGACTGGCCCTTCAATCAGAGGGAAGAATACCATTGATAACATAGCCATCAATAATACCCATGGTCAGACCGGTCTATAAGAAGCATAACATAGCCACATTTCCTGACTGTGGCACACCTTGACTTCTGGAACAGAAACCCTGCCATCCTAAGCATTTTATTTGTTTTGAGAATCAAACTTAGATGCCAGCCAACCATACATTATATGTAACTGGCATGCACAGATGACAGGCACAATCCAGTGCTTGAAATATCCCACACTATATTCTACTCTTAATCGGGGAAGGGGGGCAGCTCATTAACTTAACACATATAAACATTTATATCTAAATAAATGGTAACACAATGACATGAGAGAAAATAAACCAAATAATAATTAAGCAAACAATCAAAATAAATTTATATAGTCTTTTGTTAGAATTCATTTCATTAAAAAAATATCAAGTGACTATAAACAGTGATCAAATACATTTACTTAGGTTTTCAATGATTAGATGACACAGTTCATTTGGTCTTGGGTTTTTATTAATGTTACTTTGCAACTGTTTGGCTTTGTGGTCTCCATTGTTGGTTTCAGGGCTTGTCTTCCATTCTAAGACTCAACAATATGAGAGAGTAGTAACAGTGTCTATTGCATGACTTAAGCATTAGTTCTGAGCATTGATTTTAGGAATGGTTATTTGATTTTAGCAGAGGACTTTGGGGCCTGAAGCCCAGTCAAACACTTTTAAGGTGGTCTAGCAATGCATGTTGCTAGTTCAGTGGTTTCTGCAATATTTTCTGGAGCAGTAATAACTGGCTCTATTCTGTCCTTAGATTTCTGAATCTCTGCTCATTGACTGAATTAAGCAATGAATAATATAATGCATCAATAATGAAATGAAGACTGGAATAATTCAATCACAAAATGAATGCTAGAATAATTAACAGTAGACAGTTGCAACTTTTTATACTTTCCTCTCCCATTGTTCTTAGTTTATTTTTATCTTAACTTGAATCTGTCTTTTAATTAATTTTATATTTTTTTAATTAATTGATTTTTATATTTTTCCTAAAGGTATTTTTTTTAGATTAATCTACTATTTCTTGCTTTTATACCAAAGAGATAGTTTACATTGTTTTTAATTATTACAATTATTGATTTTGATTTTATTATCAATCACAAATCTTACTGGCATTCCAAATTAATCTTTTTATTTTTGATTTTTCACTAACATTTATTTTTACATGTTTCTATTCTTTTAACTTATTGTTACTTTATAAAAGAGTTTTCTTTAATTTTTTTTTCTAATAAATAGTTTTATTCTATTTTTAAAGCACAATATAATACAATCATTTTATTTTACTATGTTTTAAAACTACTTCTTACATAATTATTTCTTTAACTATTCTTTCATATAAATTCATGATCATACATTTTTAAATTATGAAATATGTAAGTTTTATAATATGTCTTGCTAGTGTTACAATAATATATATATATGACATTTGAGATTAAAACTCATGACAGTGTACAATAAATATAAAATATTTCCTAAACCAAGCTTAAAATCAAAATTTAATAAGAATAAAGTGGCTGTTTATTCTTGTACTCCATTTACTAAACACTGATTAGACAGAACAATGCAGGATTGATTCAAATATTCATTATTTCTAACCAAAGTGTTTAAGAAATCTTCTATATTAATGAATAAATGGAGTATAAAAATAAATTGTTATTTTATTTTTGGTAAATTTTGATTTATGCTTGGTTAGAGAGTATTTGAAAATATTCATTGCAAAGTATGTCTTTAATCTTGAGTGTCCTATGTACATGTAATAGAATTTTATTAAAAATTGTCAACAATAATAAAAACCATTAACAAAAATAATTAACTAAAAATAAATTGTAATTAGAAATTTAATAATAACGTTAATATTACAAAGATAAAAAATCACATATAAATAGCTGAAGTCTAAAAAATTTCTTTATTTTTAAAAGATAAGAAGTATAGCATTCTATTTGTGACTAAATGTGGAAAAATAATTATACGAGTCAGCATAAATAGCAAACTAGTTTTTTTTTGGTTAATCCAAATATAATATCTAACTTAAAAAATATTTAAAAACATCTAGCAGTAATCTGCTGACGTTTTAGCAAATAATGGGCCTATATATAAACTATAATTTTACTAAATTTTATTTTTTATCCACTAAAATCTTTAAATTAGTATATTATAAATATCCCTTATATGTGAGTTTTATTTCTTCATGTATTATTAGGTATATAATTTTAATATAAACTATTTTATAGCAAATTAGAAAATTAAAGTTTTACTGAAAAAATATTATATCAGTTATTTATGAGTGACATTTTTTGCAGAACTTAACTTTGCAGTAAAATAAAAAAAAAATCAAATTAAAAAAATTAAACTTATTACAAAATTAATTATTATGTAATATTTTTTAAATCATTGACAATTGTCACTGTGAATATGCTGAGAATAATGTTTAATTTTTTAATGCTTTATTTGTTAGAAATAGTTTAAATAATTAAAACAAATATTTAAAAAAATTAGTTATTGTAATATAAATCTTTAGTATATATACAACAAACCACACACAAACTTCTTTATAAATCTTGATTTATTATATGAACTATTATAACGTACAGAAATATACTCCAATATTTCGACTATATTTTTTAATAGTCATTATCAAGAAACAACTTAAAATTCTTGGTGCTTACAATAGTTTATATAATAAATCAGTATTTATAAAGAAGTTTGTGTGTGGTTTGTTTAGTGAAATTAATGGGCTATTTTTAAAATAGAAGATTGTGTTTATTTGTTATTTTTTAATTTATATAAATCTTTAACTATTCTTAATAAAACATTCTGACTTCATATGTAAAAGACTTACTTTTTTTGGCTGATGATGTAGGACAGGGGTGGCCAACTTTTGTGTTAAAATGTGTTACGATTGACTTGTTGTCATAGGTGTAGTCTAAATGGAGGGAGATTAATGACCAAAAAACTCATGTCCTGGAAATTAAAGCAACATGAGTAATTATTAACAATATTTATTAATTCAAACTAGCTAGATTAAGTTAAGATTAAAAATATTATTTTCAATAATGATATTACGATTTAGTGAACTTCACCTATCTAGAATTGGAAAAAATTTAGAACAACAACAAAAATAACATGAAAATTTTGACTTAATTTGTTTCACTTGTTACCCTTACCCGACATCTCTTGCCAGATTGGCTTTGTGATTGACCAAAATTGGCTTTGCGATCGTGGAACATGATCGACTTGTTGGCCACCCCTGATGTAGGATATCAAAAAAAAAATTTTCAAATAATATTCACTTTAAAACAAATTATTGAGAGCATTATTCTATTTACTTAAATACACATATGATTGTCTACAAAATACTAATTTTTGAAATGCTGAAAAAATGTCTTAATTGTGTATTATTTAAACTCATTAGTAAATAATAAAGTAAAATGTATTAATTCATTCCATTTTTAAAAAATGAAAAAAAAAGTTAAAGATGAATTTTGTGATGACCATAAAAACCAATTTGTGAACTCACAAATATTCCATATGCTGTTCCCAAAATCTGTTTTTTCTACATCTTCTGATGTTCCTTTTTAACTTCTGCAACAAACATTATTTTTTAAAAGATATCAGCATCTTGTCTAATTATGCCTTTAAGTGTAATAATATCATCACCATAACTCCTCAATGAAAGCAAATAATATTATAACTTTTTAGAATGTCTTTGAAATAATCTTTATACTATGAGTTGAGTTTGCTTTTTCTTAAAAAATTATGATACTTAATTAAAAAAATTATTACTATTAATTATTATACACACTCCCCCTATTTAAACAATATTCTTACAACAGAACATACAATATTATCACATTCATGTGTAATCTTAAAAGTTTTTTTTTTTTTGCAATAAGAAGCATGGGGTTTGGCTTTCCATCATCAGATTTTTAATGATATGGATGGCTGAAAAGTTGGAAGTTGAAGTAGATTGAAGCCTGTCCATTAAAGTGGGCGATTTTGCTATCTTAATATAAACTGAGCATTGATTATATATGTGTGCATAGGAGATGATAATCTGGACCAACTGATGGGTGCTGGTTTAGCATGAAATAATGTTTATTGGTGATTATTTATCTTTTCTACATGTATATTAATTCTGTTGTATATATATTCAATTGTTTGCATTAAACTAATGTTAAACTATTCCTTATGTTATTAAGTCTTTGTGCCCTGTGTGTATTTTTTAATTTTATTTGTGAAAGATTTATATTCATTTGTTCTGAAATTTTTTGTACTCATTTGTAATTTGTATTTATAATTTTATTTATTAGCAATAATAGTTCTTCATTGCTTATTAATCTTGAGTTAGTTTTACATAAATTTACACACACGAAGTCTTATCACTCATTAAATTGAAATTTCATGGTTGAAAGCTTCAAATCCGTAGTTAGAATTTTTTAAAAATGTCTGAAATCTACTGGATATCTTTAAAAAAAAAAAGACAATAGAATTCAATAAAAAAAAAAAAAACTAAGTAAAATTTTAAAATAAAAAATAGTTTGATTTATTTTGATTGTTTGGTTGCGAAGAAACTAATTTATATATTTTTTGTAAATCAAACTGAGCAATTTTGAATCATAGAAATAAATTACAATTTTTCTATTTTGCTTTCTGTTTTACTAATAATGTAACAATTTTTATTTCTGATTGTAAATACTATTACTATTATATGATGGAAGCTTCTTAACAAAGTAACGGTTAATATTTCCATAAATTAAGATATATTTACAGGACTGGGACAAAATATTGAGAAAAAAAATTATCTTAAGTAGGTATATCAATCTTCAAATAGCCAGTACAAGGCAAACAACTTTGAATCAGACCATAGACATTTGCTAAGAGCTGGGTGATGAGTGTTTAGGCATTTTTTGTCTAAATGAGAATAACTTGATATCCATTTCCTGAACAAATGTTGTTTATTGATTAAACACCCTAAGCCTGACCAGATCATGAAGTAATTTTGTTTTATCCAACCTAATTTCTAATTAGTTAGTGAAAATAGTAGGCAAATGTGATATTACTGTATATGTAAGGCTCTTTTTTACACCAGTTGTATTAGACATAAATAAAATACTTTCTAATTTAACATTTTCTTTTTATATGAAGGTCTTAAACAGATAATTTCAATATTTTTTAAATCTTTTTTTTATTCTCTAGATAAAAATTGCCTATGTTGATTAGAATAGACTATCTGAAAGTTATTAGAATTTGGAAATAAAATGAAGTTGATTTTTAAATTCATTCTATGGAAATGGCAGATAGATGTGATATCTCTATACAATGATACTCATTTTACATTTGCCATATTAGGACATAAATAGAAATATCTATCAATGTAATATTTATCTATTTTACAGATAGAAACCTATGCAGAGTAAGACATGTTTTATAGTAATTTAATGTTAGTTTCATAGGCTTGATATATCTGAATTTAAAACATTCTAGTGGTTAAAACTGCGCTTGCACCCAAAACTGCTTGTTAATCTTTCAAGATTGACAATCTTAAGAGTGATGAATGCAGAAAGTGAAATTGAGACAATAAGATATTAAAATCAGCCGTGATTAAAAATCAGTGATTACTAAAAAAACATTGATGGATATTAAGAAAATTACATCCAAAACTCCCAAATTGCATTGGAAAAATCATAACTAATTGATTAGAGCATTGTCTGCTAAGCTCATGATCTAAGATTTAAATTAAGATTAAATACTTGAGCATTTTTTTAGATTAAAAAATATATATATATTGTCTTTATTATTAGTGGATAGAATATAACATTCCTATAGTTAACACATATGATTACTTTTACTTTTATATAACTGAACATTCCTGAGAATGCTCAAAGCATTTGTTATATATAACTGATACTTGGAAGTTTTCAAGTAAACTAAGTTGGCAGCCTGTATTTTTTGATAAATCTACAGTTTCAGAGCCCCCCTCCCCAACGTTTACAAAAAAAAAAATCCAGCTAGGAAATGGCATATTTAATAATTACATTTTATATTTTATTACTGTTATTTTAATAAAAGAAATCACCGTGGAAAAATTAATTAAAATATTTATAGTTTTTCTTTTGTTTCTTTGGATTAACTTATTAACAGAAAAATGAGAGAAAAGAAAACTATATTTACACTTTATTTAGGTCAGTTGTTTGCAATCATGTTGTGGCCATTGAATACACTTTTCAGGAGGTCAGGATCCCATACCTTTGGAAATAGTCCACTGCATCACATTCTGTGACAAAAAGGTCCCAAATTTTTATCATTATGACAATTTATCCAAAAATCCTGCTGACAAAAAGAAACACACTGAATTTAATTAAAGTAAGACAATGTTAAAGAGCATCTCATTGCTTCACACATTATAAATAATAAAAAAAATGAAATAAATCTTTTTAGTGAAATTTATCTCAATTTATTCCTTTTTAAAATTTAACAATTGATTTATTAATTTTGTTTTAACAACTAACACATCTTTGTTAGATTGTAGGTCCTCAAAACTGTATCACTTCAAAATCATTGTTTTCTGATGTTAACCCTATAATGATTAAATAACTGAAGTTATATCATCAAATAAATCTCCAAACGACTGCTTTCTAGATGTAAAATATGTGATGTTTCTTTCATGATATTATAATATTCATTTGAACTAATTATTGCTCTCCATATATGCATTACTATTACAAACCATATGTTCACACTTTTGGTGTTCAGATTTATTCTATAGAGTAAGTATATCTAAATGTCATATGGACATTTCCCAAAATGATAAAGCTCTATTTCATCTGGGTCATGTAAGCCAGTATTGGTTTAAAAAACACAGGAATGATAATATTAATCTTATATGGCTTCACTAATTAATTATCTTACTAAAATATCAGAAACCAGTGGATCATTCACAAAGAAAGAGTCTTTTATTAACTCTTGCCAGAGAAGTTGAAATTTTTATTTTTTGAGAAATGTTATATAATTCAATCTCATATTGAATATAAGAAGTTCTTAAAGCAAACAGTAAGATCTATACCACATTATCAACAATATCAGTGGCATTCCTGTTATATTGCCAGAGCCTCATAAATATAAGATGATGGCATTTATATCTTAGGAAAATTAAGGTAGAATAATATTCATCACTAAGCAAAATATCTAGGCAAACAAATAAATAAACATCACATGATAACCATTTCTTATGCTTGCTTATAACTGTTATTAGTCTGGGGATATTGGATGAGTAGGCACTAGATAGGGATTTTATGCACAAGCCTTCTGACATCCATTGATTACTCTTGCTTGCAGTGTGTGGCAATACATATAGTGAGTTTTGCCTGTTTTAATTTTAGGTAAACAAGTGCATAGCATAAAATGAACCATGATTTAATAAAATCTTTTGATCCTGGATTTGTGTATTTTTTTGAAGTATAAGAAAAGTTTGTTTAAGAAAGTTAAAAATAGACTGAATTTTAATCAATTGCTTACAAAAATTTTAAACTAATATAAAAAGTAGATAAATTTAAACTAATAGAAGTCTTTAATAAATATTTTTAAAAAAATTAAATTGAAAACAAGTATGTATTAAATTTTATTCATAGTTTCTATCCTAGAGTCATTTAATCATTATCATTTTCAACCATTATTGATCCACTGCAGAATAAAGGTCTTTCCAAGTTCATTCCATCTTCCCTGATCTCCTACCTCATTTCTTCACATCATTCCAGCATCCTTTTTTTTCACCCATTCATCTTATATATGGTTTTTATATCTTTTTAACAATCTGTTGGAATCCAGTTAGGATCTCAATTGTCCATCTATTATCTCTTCCAGCAATATGTCAAACCCAACTCGACTTGTCTCTTAATTCTTTCAAAGATGTCAGTTACACCTGTTTGTTTTTTCACCCATGTATTTCATTTTCAATCTTTTTTTGTTGTTCTTAAAATGCATCACTCCATACTTCTTTGAATGTTCTAAAATCTCTGTATTGCTCTTTTGGTAAGTGTCCAAGTCTCTGATCCATAAGTGAGAACTGATAAGACACATTTATTTAAAACCTTCCATTTCAAACACATAGGCATATTTCTTTTTAATATATTTTATGACTAATAATCTGATTAAGATATTTGTAATTATTAACTTCTTCTAACTCATAATTATCAATCTATTTTCTTCTTTTGCGAAAATTCCATTTAACATTATTTTAGTCTTTTTAACATTTACCTTTAATCCTACTTTTTTTCATCTAATAACTCTTGCAATATTTTCTGAAATTCTAAAGCATTATTTTCAAACACAATTACATCATCTGCAAAATCTACAGGATTTAAATAATCTTCATTTACTTTTACTCCCTTAGCTTTTCATTTTAATCCACAAAATACTTCTTATAAAATTGCTGAAAAAAGTTTTGGAACTATGAACTCATTCTGTTGTACATCTTTATCAATGTTAATCTTTCTAGTATCATTATATAATCTAATTTTTGCTGTTGCATTTTTATAAATATTCTTCAGAATATGATAATATCCTGGGTCTGTATATTGATGATCCAATGCTTTAATCATTAAAGAAATGTTTATAGAGTCAAATGCCTTTTCATAATCTACAAATCCAAAGTATAATGGCAATGCATATTCATTGGCTCTTCATATAACTTCTCTCAATACTTGAATATCATTCACTGTACTAAAACCACTTTTAAATCCAACTTGTTGTTTTGGTTGGTTAAAATTCAAAATTCATTGTAGATGCACTGTAATTATCTTGGAAAAATGTTATATAAAAGTGATAAAAATACTAAAGTTTCTAATTTCTTTAACACCTTTTTAAAATATTAATATTAATATTGCATTCTTCCAATTAACTGACACAATGTTTATCATTTAGACATTTAGTATATAACTTTTTCAAAAAAATTTCTATAACTTCACCATCTTTTAATGGGATTTTTCTCTTCATAAATTTAATTGTTATGTCTCACTTTTTCATTTAAAATAGATAGATATATAAGATAAAACAATTTAAATAACTCAATCTGAGCTAAACATATTTCAATAGCCATTTAAAAAAAAGCAATGAAAAGGTGACTCATTTAGCTTGCTAATTAGCAGGTTATTAGAATTCCATAGGTTTCTTTATTTATTTATCATCTAGCTAAAAATAGCTAAGCATCTCTAATTATTAATCAGAAATTCAATGGTAGTTACGATTACTATGGGCTCTCTGACTGGAAAAAATAATATCAAACCTTTGCGAAATCTGGCAGCATTTCTAATTTAATAAATCTTATGACCTTGGAATGGAAGAAAAGATAGGTGTTATAAAACCACTAATATATTTTTAAAATAAAAAAAAAAAAGAATAAAAGTTGAAAACAGAAAAGAAATAGGAAATTAAAAAAAAATGAAAACCATTTAAAGAATAATATATATATATTTTTTTTTTTTTTTTTTTTTTTTTTTTTTTTTTTTTTTTTTTTTTTTTTTTTTTTTTTTTTAAAGAGCCTGCTAATAGCTCTAAACAAGCTTATTTATTTTATTTTTTATGATAAATGCTACAAGAGAAAATATCTGAAACTTTACCTATGATGGTCTTCATCCCAGACCGTTTTCAAACCATGGCTCTAGTCAGTGAGGAGCTAGGACATTAGATTCAAAATACTAACTCAAGCCAAGCATTTATCTAATTCTTAAATATTAAGAAAAAGATCTATAATCTTCAGACACCTACACGTCTTCAAATTCAGCTCTTTAACTAAAGAAAAAACTATATGGGCCTAAAATTCAGTGATCCCATATATTGGTAGGTTTAGCAATTTAATATAGCCAAAGCCCTAACAACAATATTATAATATTAGTAAAAATTAATCGCATATTACATGACCTTTAAGCTTGCATTACCAGTATATAATATATAAAGAGCTTGCTAATAGCTCTAAACAAGCTTATTTATTTTATTTTTTATAATAAATGCTACAAGTGAAAATATCTGAAGCCTTTATCTACGATGGTCCCCATTCCCAGACTGGTTTCGAGCTATGGTTCTTGTCAGTGAGGAGCTAGGACATTAGATTCAAAATAGTAATAAATATATATTTTAATACCTTATTTCAAATATTATTTGCTTTGTTACATTATTTAAATCTAACAGAATACTTTTATTTAATATTATTTTATTTTAATTTTATGGAATTTCATATTCTTCTAATTGTTTATTTTACATTATTCATATTTACACTTTCAAATCGTTATAATTGGTTCATACATTCCAAATCCATTAAACACTGTTTTAAATAACACTTTTAATTTTTAAATAATATTACAATTTTGAATGACTTGCAGCAGTTATCAGAGAGAAGTAAAACTGAAAAATAATTGCATTATATATATTTACCTTGCATTCATTATTTTAATAAAGAATATTTTTATAAATTATACAACTTTGTAGTTTCATATATGTCTATATTTTAATATTCTATTACACGGAGTTTCTATATTTTTTATCCTTTATATTTATTTATTCACAGCAGGCATTGCTGAAATATTATAACCTTTGGGGAGTGATTTGAATATATTATACCAGTCTTTTTTTTTCTTTATTTTTTTAATTATATTACTATACACACAAGTATAACAGATTGATGTTTGTGATATGACCAAATTGCTCCCTCCTTTTTAATTTAATAAATAAATATTAGGAAAAATATGATTATATTTCCTGCCTGGTCAATTTAAGCCTGAGTCAAATTATATACGATATAAAGAGTACTAAAACTTGGGACAGCTTTTATTTATGTGTTTTAAACTGAGTGTTCAGTGGACCATATAAGGTGAACATATTGTCACAAGGTTAATTAATAAAGACTGATTTTTTACCCTCTTCTTTCTTATTACAGTATTTTTTTCTTATTGGATTTCTGTTTACGGAGATTTAGTAAATTAATTATGTATATTAGCATTCATACATGGAGGAATCTAAATAATGAAGTTGCTGAATTTAAATTACCACATAGATTTAATAAACAAGTAAGTACATACTATAAATACAAAATTATTTATTAATACTACCCCACGGAATATTATTAAACATTAACATACAGATACATTACATACAATAGATATATAACACATTCTTAATTACAAATTTAATTAGGCATTCTGTTAGTAATAATGACTTAATTCATCTAAATTTTTAATTTATTAAAAGTTTTATATTATTAGCTCAGATAAACATTAAAGTTAGATATAGACTGTCATTAATCTTACCTATTATTTCTTTGGTTGGATTTAATAATTGATATAATAGATGCTTATTATGACCATGAGTATCATTTCTACTATCTATAGGATTATTTAGATCTGATTGAAGTGTTGTTTTCTTATTAATTTGCTAGGATTGTGGCCTTATATAGGCACAGTGTATTAAATCAATGCATTCTTTCGACTTTAGACTAGGAAGAAGGCATCGGTGACAATATCTTTTAGCAATGCATCTGGTTTGAATTGTAGCTGCAGATAAAAGCAATCATATGGCAAAACATTTTTCTACAGCTTTCTGAATCTTTGTCTGTGATATGCCAGTTAATGAAGAATACAGCATTTTAATTTGCAGAATTCACAAACAATATTAATGAAGCAAAGAAGGAATGAATCGAGGTTCTATGGTAACCTTTTTATCTGACTCCATCATGAAAGTGCCTATTCACATTTTTTATCTCTTCAGGAATTTAATTCTCCACACAAAACTTATTTTTATTATAATTAATTTTCACTATTAATCATAAATTACATACATAGTTTGTACTATCTTTATTACAGTATTCATTTTTGATGGTGACCTAACATAACCTCATTAGCCAATACAAATGAACTCTTTTACAAAATTTAAACAATGTTTAATTTTATACAATCTCCAATTTTTTTTTCTTTTTTCATTTACTAAGTTAATTAGACCACTAAACATAATATGATCACCATTTATTATGCTTGCTCATAACTGTTATTAAAACAGGCAAAAACCTCCACTCAGTGCAAGCCAGAGTAATCAAAGGATTCCAGAAGACATATCCATAAAATCTCTTTCTAGTGCCTACTCATCCAATATCCCCAGACTAGTTTCTAGCTTATGGATTTCATCAGTGAGAAATATTTGGTCTGAAAGCACTGTGCCTCCTAGCTTTTAAATTTCATCAGTGAGGAGTTTGGATCTGAGAGCACTGCAGTGCTCTCAGATCCAAGGTTCCTCACTGATGAAATCCACAAGCTAGAAACTAGTCTGGAGATATTGGATGAGTAGGCACTAGATAGGAATATTATGCACAAGCCTTCTACCATCTATTGATTACTCTTGCTTGCACTGAGTGACACTACTGAATAGAGTTTTGCCTGATTTATTAAGTTCATATCAGTGATTCAATTGGCCATATAGAAGAAATATCACACTTCAAACTTCCCCTCTAATTATAGTTAATTGCATTTTTTTTAAAAAAAATGTACATGTACATTTTCTTAGATTACCAGGGTAGTTACAATAGAAATAATAAATCTTATTTATTAAATAAAAATCTATTTTTTTATATAACATTATTATTATTATATCTTATAAAATATACCTTTCTCTTAGCAATCTTCCTTCATGGTAGAATACCAGACCTATGTTGTACCAAAAATAATGGTACAATATATATAGTAACTGGACAACACATAGGATGCTTTGATTATGCTACACTTGGGCAGCCAAAAACAACTGACTTTAAGTATATAAGATAATGGTCTGATAACCTAATTATAGACTATGATGAGTATAATGAAGGACATTACCAGTTTAAAGCCTGTTTCTGATAATGTTAACTCCACAACAGTAATATTTCATGCTCATCATATGAATATAACTTATAATATCTGAAGTGACTAGTATATTTGTTAGTTTGAGCTGTTTATACTATTAATGACTCACAATGAAACAACTGTCAATCTAGGTTTGAATCTATACTCTTTAATAGAAATTCTTTTTGCACCAAATTATAGCTGTGGGGTCATAAAACTCACTGGCAATGTTGCAATATTCAATTAACTTGGTAAAATGCATAAATGAAAAGTTAATAAAGCAAATACACACACACATATATATATATATATAACAACAGTTTTAATTCCAGTAATGGTAATATGTAAGTTATCCTCTTCCCCCCCCCCCCCCCCCCCCCCCAGTTATTTTTTTTTTTCCCCGGACCATATATATGTTTAATATTACATCTAATAATGACCATATCACAAATTGCAAACATTTCACAGATGTCAATAATAAAAACAGCAAATAGAATCAAAAGTGATTAATTAACATTTCCACTCTCTCATTTCAAAGTGCTCAAGATTTGCCTATACATATACGTTCAGGTCAAAAAGATAGAATAACTCATTCTACCTTTTCAAAAGACTATCTTGTGTTTGGAAGGGAGAATATTCCTCAAAAGTGCTTATTAGTTTCAGCACATGTATAGTTAGGTGATTCCTAATGATTGTTATAGATTAAAAACATATTGTTATATAAATAAATTACTCATTATATGCAAACAATCATGCATTAAATAAAATATCTCTAGCCCAGATATGAACTTTACATCTCAGTTAAAGATTAATATAATTTTTATAATTATATATACATATATAAAATAGTTCAACTTTTTTCTTTCCATGTACAATTTTTTTAAGATATACTTACAATTTTTACTCCATCATATATAAAATAGTTCAACTTTTTTCTTTCCATGTACAATTTTTTTAAGATATACTTAAAATTTTTACTCCATCACATATTCTTGAATTTGATTTGTATTTTGTGTCTTTATTCATATGTTACAGGAATGTATGAGAACGTGAGGTTTTCAGTGCATTGCATATATATATATACACACAGTAATAATATAATGAGCATGCTGATAGCTCTAAAAAGCTTTTGCCACAAGAAAAAACATTTAAAATCTCTATCTTGAATTATCCCTATTCCCAAACCAGTTTTGAGCTAATGACTCTCATCAGTGAAGCACTAGGACATTCAGAAACTATCTAAAATACTAACTTCAGCTCAGCATTTATCTAATACTTAACTATGATAGAGATTTTAAATTCTTTCTCTTGTGGCATTTATCAAAAAAGCTTATTTAGAGCTATTAGCATGTTCATTATATTATTTTTGTAATACAAGCTTAAGTTAAGTCACATGATTTATGACTATTTTTTTTGCTCACATATATACAATGTATAAATAACCATTCATATAAAAATTTACTACTTTAATTAGCAAATTTAAGATTTATTAATTATACATTATCTTTAAAATCTTTTGTTCATAATTATTAATTAATTAATTATTTTTAGTTTTTTTAAAAACTTTTATTAAGGTCTTATTTTGAATTATTTAATTATCTAAATAACTTTTAATTATTATTTTTCATTATTTATTATATGCCATTATTACTTCAACATTCAGTATATTCATTTACATTCCTTTCTTCTTAAAATGCTATTTGAATAATTTACAAACTTAATATAAAATACAAAAATCTTTCTTTTATTTTTTTACATATCAACTGTTAGTTACTAATATTTAAATTAATATTTTTAATTACAATAAGATGAAAAAATACAAGCCAGAAATCTCTCTAGAAACTTTCTAGTTATCATATTTTTCTTATCATTTTCTACATTGCACAACATTCATAAACTCACATTTATTTATATTCTATTTTCAACAAAATCACTTTGCTTATTCACTAACTTTATAGTCTTTTATTTTGTGTATCCAATATCTTTTTATTAACATGTAATATATCTTTTTCATAGTTTATCTCCAAATATCACAACTCCCACATAGTTACATGACAATATTAATTCTTTATTAATTTTTTTTTAATAATTTATCAATTTTACTTCCTAATTTCCAATTCAGAATAATTATACATATTCATTACATTCTTGCTGAAATCTTTCAAAAGAAATTATTCCTTTTTCTCCAATAATATTACTATCATTTTTGACTTTTCAATAAATTTAATCCCATTTCTTTACCATTGCATAAGTAATCTTTCCTACCTACTTTCTCCACATAAAAAAATCCCATCAGCCAAAAAAAAACCTGATAATACATATAAATTCTCCTTTTGTCCATTAATAATATATTTATAACATTTTGTAATCTCTTTATTGTCAATTCCATTTCTCTTGAATATAATAAAAGCAAAATAGGTGATATGGGATACCCTTACCATAATCCATCATTTTTAACTTAGTCTGACTTACATTTCCTGATAAATGTAATAGTTATTTTAAGCAATCTTCTAGTTATGTCTACTAATGCTACATTTAGTTCCAACTTTAATAAAGTGTCCCCTGACCTTGTATACACTCTAACATAAGTCTTTCTTACATCTATAAATGTACTTATTTTCATATCAATTTTTATAAATTGTGTAATTATAAATAAGCTATCTTTTATATATATCTCAGATGTAAATCTTCTCTGCATCTCTCTTACTACATTATTTTTCTCTACCCATTTAACTTCTTTCTCAACAACTATAAAAACAGATATTTACAGATGATTAATGCTTCAGCAATATGTCTATAATTAGTCTTTTGTCATTGTTAATCTTTTTAAAAAATAAAAATTCATTCTCACATTATTTCAACTATCTGAAACTTCTTTATTAAAGTGTTAAAATGTATTAATAAATATGATTTAATCCTAACTTCCAAAGTGATCAACATCTCTGCCATAAAAATGTGGAATACATGGCTAATAATGAAAAAGATAAGTGTTAATTTTTTTTGCAATACATTAAACATATATAAATTGAAACTTATTTTTTATCTATTTAAATCATTTTGAACACAATTGATGACAATATAAAATTATCAGTACTTATGAGTTTCCAAGTAAACCAAGATGGCAGCCCATATGTTTGATAAATCTACAGTTTCAGGGCTCCCAAAAAAATGTTTGCAAAAAAATGCATGCTAGGAAATGTCATATTTAATATTTTTGATTTATTTTTCATTATTGTTATTTTAAAGAAAGAAGTCATTGTGGAAAAATTAATTACAATATTTATAGTTTATTTTCTTTTTTGAATTATTAACAGAAAAATGATAAGAATATATAAATATATTTACATTTTATGTCAGCAGTGTGCAATCATATCATGACCATTAATGTATACTTTTCAGGAGTTTAGGATTTGGTACTTTTGAAAATAGTCCATTGCATCTTGTTCTGTAACAGAAAAGTTCATAATCTTTATCATTATGACAATTCACCAAAAAAAAAAAAAACCTGCTGGCAGAAAGAAACATTCTGAATTGAACCAAAGTATACAATATTAAGAACACCGTGTTACTTCACATATTATAATATAATTTTTAAAAAAAATGAAAGAAAACTTCTTAATGAAATTTGTCAGAATTTTTTTAAAATTTAACAATTGATTTATTGTTTTAATTTAATAACTAATTCATCTTGATATATTATAGGTTCTTGAAACTGTACATTTATCAAAAATATGGATTATCATCTTGGTTTACTTGAAAACTCAGAAGTACCAAATTATCTTTTTGCATCATTATTATTAAAAATTATCTTTCCAAATAATTAAAATAATTTAAATTTTTTAAAAAAATATTCATATTTTTGATTTTATTAGAGTAACAAAAATATTTTTTTATATATTTTCTACCATGTTAAGGTAAATATTTCAAAAACACATTTTAAAGATTATATATGTATTATAAGTCTGGGTTTCCACAAGAAGAGGGGGAATGCATCTAACTATGGTCAGACTTAGGGTCTTCAGGTAGGATGCAGTGAATAACATGATGAAGTACCTAACCAATCTAAATACAATTTGGGCTAGTTCATCCATACCTCATCCCTATTTCAGAGTCCATTACATAGTATTCAAACCCAGAGAAAATGTTGTCTTTGGCTCTCTTCAGGGGTGAATTTATGTAGCAACTAACTTTTCAATGACTTAAGAAAACCCTATTACTGCGTTATATATTATATTATGTGTGTGTGCATATATATTTAGTCAATTAAATTAATTAGTGAGTGTATGAATGAGTTTGACAAACTAGAGCCCAATTTGATTTAAAACATATTAACAATTTTTATTTATAACAGAAAAATCCAAATTCTATTAACATAGCAAAAAATGTGATTATATATGTCCCATATGCATCTCTACCATATCAATGATTAAAATTATTTGTTACTCCAACCCATACCCATTAGCAGATATGCATCAATGAATACTCCATATTTATAAAGTCAATGAGATTTGCTAAAGCAAAAAAAAATATTATTTCATTGTCATAATGATCGCAAAGCAAAATAACTATTTACAAGATTATATCATGGTATGTCCAATAGTTGTGTTATCCAATTTCTGCTGGAAAGGTTGTCTTCTTTGGGGGCTCCCCTACATATGTACAAGTTTCCTAAAGTGGATAGAAAAAGACTTACACACAAGAATATTAGTCATTCATATTGAATAAACTAAATGTACAACTATTAGTTAAACATAAAAAAATAACATAAACTCTGTCCCATACTAGTGAATGTAAATTAGTATGGAAGAGCATCAAATAAAGATGATGATTGAATATAAAGTCACTATGGAGGGAATCAACCTAAATTTTATTTACAAAAAATTAATTCTAGCTTAATAAACCTTCCCTCCTATTATACTTGCTTCTTATGGAATGGAGTCTCCTGATTGCAAACACGCTGAAACTTTCAAGTGAGAGAATAATAAAAGTAGAATTTTATAAATGTACAAAGTAAAAAAAGAAATATAACACATTGTAATTTTGATTTTGTTCAAAAACAATGTCTTTCATGGATACAATCTATTTATCTCCTCGTCAGTCCATTCTGATAAATTCACCATCATGTATTCGGATTCTCCAGCAATGTGCTTAAATGAGATTGTTTCCATTTCAGATGTCACTCTTTTCCAGGATCCATTCAGACACTTTAAATAAGGTGTTAGGCATTTTTCTGGGCATTATTTACACGAGTGTTAAATCATCACACTTTATGGCAATTAAGACAGCACCCCTGTCCCATGGCACATTTATCTAGCCAGTATACATCATTTAGTAATTTATAAAATAGAATTAAATTTTCTTCAGATTATTATTTTAGTAAATTTATGCAAAAGAAAGTTATTCCATCATTAGTTCTGTATGTGCTGGTGATATAACATTCCTTTATCTTCTTGTTTGATTGGTAGCACAGTTTTCTATCTTCGATTATCGATACAAAATTATTTTAGTTCTTTTATTATGTTGTTAAAGTTCATTAACTTTTGCCATTTTAAGTGTTGATGATGATTTGCTTCAACTTTTAGCATTTTAAAATATTATACAAAAGAGATATTTTCGAACATATCGTCCATTTTATTCTTTGTTCTAATGTTTTATATTAAGCTATTTACTGTTTGCAGTTGTCATATCACTTGATAAAATATGAAAGAGAAAGAAAATGAACTGGGCTTGTCTTTTATACTGGACCTCATTTCTGTTATCTAGTATACTCCTATTTCTAATTTCCTTTTCCATTGCTTTGTGCACCGATTGTTGCATGAATTAATGGTTGTTACTGAAATTACATAATAAAATTACATAATAAATCAGGTCATCATCATATCTACTAAATTACTGTCTTACATTGTGATGTTTATACATTGACAAACAAGTCATTATTGATATATATATATATATATATATATAAAGTTTCTATGTTTAATATTTTATTTTCCATTAAAAAGGAGCATCTACTTTATTCTAATACTATCTTGGTTTGGTAGTTATTAAAACAAATTTCAAGTGTGCATGCATTTATGTCTATTTGCATATAAAAAAATGATATCACATCCCTAACCAATATCTCAGCTTATGTTTTTCATGGGATCAGTTTAATACTGTGGGCATATAAGAATTGGCTTGAACTGAATTTTAAGCTACTCTTACAGTATATATTTTTTATAATTATATATTTAAAATTAATAAATATATTTTTAAGTCTACCATAATAGTCATAGAAATAATAAACTAACCTTTATCTGAAAGCATAATATAAACAATACTAACCAAAATTCTCAATTTGCCATTTAGGCTTTAGTTTTTCTTGTTTTCTGAATTACTTCTACTATCTAGGAACAAAAATGTATTTTTATTGAAAAATTTAATGCAAAATTGTGGTATAATCTTTCCATTTAGGCTAACTTAATACTACAATGTATTATTTTAATTAAAATCTGATATTACTACAACATATCAATGCAGATTAATGTAACTATTACATTATTTTTAATAACTATTTAAAATTTATTTTTAAATTAATTGTAATGTTTTTTATTTGTAATATTAATAATTATATTTGTTATATTATGGTTATTATGTTTTAATTCCCATACAAATAATAGGTTTTTTTTTTGTTATCTTTATTTCTATTTATTATTATTATTTTTACTGGCTATTCAATTCAGCATTTTGAAATTTATAAATTATTTTTAAGTTTTCTTTTTTTTTTTCATGACAATATATTTGTTTTTTTTTTTTTTTGTATTTTCTTTGTATTTGAATTTTAGTCTAATGTTTTTTTTTCACTCAGTTTTTTTCTGTATATAACCTGTATAAAGTTTTGTAATATTTTAAATACTTTTTCTATTCAAAAATCATTTTTTCTCTCTTTTTTTTTTTTTTGACGTTTTATCATCCAAAATAATTGAAAAGTCCTAAAAAGATATCAGGAGGAAATAGACGAATAAAAAAGTACGCTGGAGTGATGTCACAAAGAATCTATGAGAGTGTATTAAATTTGGACTGACTTTTATTATGCACTAGAAAATAGTGATTAAAAATAATCATCATAAAACTAAAATAAAAAGCTAATTACAAGGGCCAAAAAACAAGTTCTGAAATTTTTTTGTAAGGGCTTTAAAAAAATAATATAAATATAGTAAGAATTTGTGTAAATGAAAAAAAAGTTTATATTTTAGTTGTCTTAATACCCCCTCCCCCACCCGAGAGGTTTATTTTTTTTTTTTTGTAAGGGCTTTAAAAAAATAATATAAATATAGTAAGAATTTGTGTAAATGAAAAAAAAGTTTATACTTTAGTTGTCTTAATACCCCCTCCCCCACCCGAGAGGTTTATTTTTTTTAAAAAAAAGTTATCTATATATAAAAATATTCAACAAATATATATATTCATAATCTAAGAGACAAATGGTAACTTAGACCAATCTTTTTATATATTTTTGAATACAGTAATTGCTTTCGCTACTCAATTGCTTATTTTGATCTCTATCTTTTTAAAATTCCAATTCTATCCATACGAAATTTGCAAATAAAACTGTTTTAATTACAAATTATAAAAACAATAAAAACTTTTAAATTATTAATAAAAATTTATTGCTATAATTATTTTTTATTGTTATAGACGTTAAATTTAATTAACACGATTAATTTTGTACTTGTTTATGTGTTTATCAAATTATAGATAACCTCAGTGCAAATTTTATTTCTATATTACTTAATCATTACACCAAAAGTTTAATTTTTAATTTTATCAAAATCACCGGAAATTCTCTGGCTGCACCCTAGTTATTTTAGAATAGAAAGGAGTGGAATACAATATTAGTTTCTTCATTAATTTAAAAAAAACTGTGGTCCTAACTTAATTAATTATATTTATTTTTATCGTTAATATGTACGTAATCTTAAAACTTCTATTTCGCCGCACATTCATATATATATATTGCATATATTTAATTCTATTTATTTGTAATTAATATACTATATGTAGATTTTCTATTATAGCTTTTCAACAGGATTATGAGTTATTATCTTTTTTGGCTGACAAAATACATGTTAAAAGATGTTTTATAAATAATACGTAAACATGTCCTATAAGTATTTATAAAGTGAGAGCAGTATGCATAATAATCTTTACAAATCATGTTAATTTAAATTAAATACTAATCAAACGTGTCTATTAAAAACTATTTTAATATACATTTTTAATATCTTGATCTCATTGAAATCTATTTCAACCAGATACATTCTTAGTGATAATAAAAGTAAGCACATGAAACACATTTAATAGAGATACAAAATTAAACAAAAAATGACTATTGATTATACGTTATTGATTTGTCGTTAAAATATATATTGTAAGAAAGTCAGTGAGTTCCCTAAGATCTCTCTGCCTTTTAAGACAGGATGATCAAATTTGCACATCTCAATTGAGACATTGTACAGAATTGTATAAATGTTTGCAGCTACATAGATGTTCAAACCTAACTGCATTACAGGGATTCCTCGCTCCTTTTCATTTATTTGTTCTAAAAAAATACCATGAAGATAAAATTCAGAAATAGCATTAATCAAAATTTCACAGGATTAATGTTAATAACCTTTAGTTGATACTATAAAACTATGGTGTTACTTTTATATTGCATAGTCCTGCAAAGTCAATCCCAAAAATTAGGCAAATGACCATCCAACTTGTATGCATGTGTATAACATATATAAAATATTACCACAAACAATACAAAGTCAAACATCATTACCTACAGTTCTAGGGCAATCTTCACTTGGCTTACACACTTAATGTTAATGCCCATTTCTTTTTTATATCCCGCTAAGTGAGGGGAATACAAGAGACTCTAAATTAAAATACAAAACTATAAATACATAGATGACAACAAATAACACAAGATACAGAGATAATGAAGTTCATTTTATCTGAAAGTACTAAAAGATTATGGTACATTGCATGGGATTTGAACCCAGGATAATTATTTAATTAGTTTTACATTAATAAACCGAATGCATGTTTAATTGAAACTTTAAACTATAGGACAAACATTGTCATTAATTCAAGTTTAAATATAAATTACTGCTGACCCTCTTAGACAAATTATTTATTTTATAATTATCAATGTGCTTTATGTATGAAACATGGACACAATAGACTCTGGATGAACAATGAGGCTCTACCTAGGAATATTTTTATAAATAAACAATTTACAAGTACATTAAAACTGGAATTCAACACACACACACACACACACACATATATATATATATATAGTAATGGGATGGGGGTATGGTAGGAAAACATTTGAACTGGGGTGATGGAAAAACATCATCATCACTTCCAGTCCATTTAAAATGAAATATTAATAAAGTATAATAAAGTTAAAATATATTTAAAGGGAGCATGAGATTAAAAAATCTGTAAGATCATTGAGAGATCAAAAGTTACTAATTCAGAGATTTGTAATGGGATGGGGTAATAAGAAATGGAAGGAAAATATTTGAACTGGGTGATGAAATATCATCATCACTCCCAGTCCATTTAATGAAATACTAATATCAATAGTATACAGAAGTATATATAAGTATATTTAAAAGGAGAGCATAAAAAAAAATTGTAATGGGATGGGGTGGGTGAGAAGTTGAAGTAAAAAGGACTGAATCTGGTGTGATGGAAAATCATCATCAACCCCAAGTAAATAAAAAATCAATAATCAATAATTTATAAAAAGTAACAGGATGGGGGGATAGGAGTGGAAAGAAAGTAAGTTGAAACTGAATTCAACTGGGGTGATGGAACATCATCATCACTCTCAGTCAACATTATTTCAAATAAAGTGATTTAATATAAAATTTGCAAGAAGTATATTTAAGTAAGATATATTTAAGAATAAAATGAAATTAGAAAATCTCAGATCATTGAGAGATCAGCCAGCTAACTCAGAAGAGCAGCTAAAAAAAAAAAACTATCAATTATATATCAACCAGCATTATCAATAAGTCAAAATAAGTATAATTCAAGAGAAATAACCATCCATCATCATTAATGATGGGAATAAACCAATCAATACAATAAATCAGAATAAAATCAACAGTCCATCTTGTGGCTGGATTTGAACCATAAAAAATATAAATCAACAGTCAACCTCGTGACTGGATTGTAAATGGGTTTTCTATTGAGCCTTTGCCAGCTTGGGCAATTATATAAATGTAACTTGGATGCACCAGCTTAGTGCCCATCCATTAAAATACATAAGAATCAAAAATCAAAACAATAATGCTGGGACATTAAAACATGCTGATCATCATCAATGCTCAGACCATTTGTAATTGCCAACTATAAATGTAAATTTTTAATAAGACTAAAGTAAAATTAAAGATAATAGTGCATGGGCTTTAAAGAGTATAATCTTATGCACCAACCAGGATGATGATTGATCATCACTGGATGCCCAAAGCACTAAGTACACATCCTCATATATATATATTCATCCTGTGCTCGAATCTAGCTCAGAGAACACAAGATCTATTACTGTATGTGACCAAGAGATGATGAAAACAATTTTTAACAATTAAATACAAGTTTATTAATAACAAAAAAAATGGTATGATTTTGAAAAGTATACATTGAGTTACATGATTAATAAATTAGGTTTACTTAAAACCCATTCAGCATGCAGGCATGTGGCTTGATACAAAATAAACATGTTTGAATTAACATTTAATTTAGAAAAATGATCAGAATTTTACACATAAGTGTCTATCTGACACACATTGTTATTTACAATACAATTTACATATATACGCACACATATGTGCGTGAATTTTCTGATTTTGATTATAATACAAAATTTCAAGTGATCACATTGAGATTTAAATAAGTACCATTCAACATTTAAATTGTTACATTGATTTACATATGTGCGCACAAACGCGCGATTTATAATATACAATTAATATTTTAAAAAAAATAAATTGACATGTAATCAAAAAAAATATTAAAATTTTACATATATGAGTGTGCATGATGTATATACGCACACTGACTTTTATCTATTTCAACTCGTTACAATAATCTTATATTTTTTCATAATTAATTCATTTGGAAAACACATAAATTTCCTACCTATGTGTGTATAAACAAAATATAGATATAATTTAAAATTAGTTTCAATTTATAAGTTCTCAAAAGTATAATCAATTTTTGACAGGTATTTGTTGATTAATTATCAACGTTTTTAAATTAAATTATTGAATCATCAATTCTTTACTTTTTTTCTTAATATAAATTTTTCAAAATAATGTCCAAAGGATTATTGTTTAAAAATGCCTCTTTTGCCTTTAATGATCAATGAATTATTCTTGACTCTTAATTATAATTCAAGCAAAATTACTTTATATTCTTTTAAAATATATAAATTTTTAACCGACTTTAAAATAATATTGTTCTATATATGTCTTTTTAAATGAATTCTTTTAAAATAACTCACCAGCTATATATATACACACACACATTTAGATGTGTTTCTCTGCATATATCTGACACAGCATATATGTAATTAATTCTTCAGCAAGCTGGAAGATTTTTCTTAGTGAGTTTGATTTTTAGTGACTCATAATCAGGAAAAATGTAATCCATGTGTAATGTTGGTCTGTAGTTAATCTCCCGTCTGTGTAGAACTGTTCCAGGCAAGCAGCTGTCTTCTCCACATTTAAGGTTATGAATTTCAGCACAAAGAAGTGGGTCATTTTTGCCATGTGAATTCAAACTCCTTGCAAAGGAAATATTAGCAGCTCTTGAATCTAATGTCCTGCTTTCAGGTATATCAGTTCATGGTAGCTATTCTGCCAGTTCTATGGTCAGCTAAAACCAACTGCTGCAAACTTCAAGAAGCTGCAACAAAATATTATAACCAACTGAAATTTTCAGCTGACCCTTCTTACAAAAAACTATTATCCAGACTGAAGCTAATTTATTATCAGCCCTTTTATAGAATCATCTAAAGGTGATAACAGCAGCTTGATTAAAAACAGAGTTTTTATTTTTATCTCACTAATCCCTTTGAAAACATATACATGTTTTTACTTAGGGGATTTCTAATAGATAAAAATTTTGTTTAATTAATTAAAATTTCAAAAATACAATAGGATGTTTTTAAATTTCAAAATCAGAGTAATAATTAATAATAATGCAATATTTATATTTATTCAGACCTTTCTAAAATATTAATTTCATAATGAAATTTTACTTTAAACCCAGAGTTATTTAACCCTTTATTTATTATTATTTTATTTTAGGAAATATAAAAAAAATCTACAAAAATTTATTCTATGTTTATTTCTACTTTTCCTTTATTTTACGTATATATATATATGCACATACACTATATTAGTGTATGCTATGTAAGACAACTGGTTACAATATATATAATTTAATTCCATCTATAAATGAAAATGATCATAAAATAATATAGAGATTATGGTATTTTCATAATTAAAACAATAATATAATACATCAGACAAAAGAGGGTGTGCTGAACAGCCAAGTTGGGATTAAACATTTAATTTAATCACATTCATAAGTGAAAGTAATCATGAAATGATCTACAGATTATGGCATTTTCAAAATTAAAACAAATAGGTAATACATCAGGCAAAAAAGGGGATACTTCAAGTACACTGTTAAAACATAAAAATAATTAATTTGAAGTGGTAGGTTGTAAGAAGGAGTACCCAGTTACTAAATGTCAAAATATAAAAAGTCAGCTCTTGCTTGTTCATACAATGAAAAAAGAAAATACATTGGTTATAACTAGAAATATACAATAGGAAATACTTGTCTGCTTAAATAATTAGTGTGTAAAATAAAGTACAATCTAGCAAATTTTTTTTACAAATTCCTTATGAAATATTAAGTAATAGTCCTGGAATTTAAAGATTTGCATATCTCAAACATGAAATGACATTTTCATAGTCACACAAGTGATTGATTATATTCCATATACAAATGTGAGCTTAACACACATTGCAAGGAATCCTACTCTTAACTATAATATAAAATTAACAATTAAAATAAATAACTCATCTACATAGCTCTTTTAGGTTCATCCAAAAAAACCTATTAATACAAATATATGCACTCTTTTTACTAATGATATGTGTAATTTGATATACTTAGCCAGAAAATATAATTTACCAAAATTTAAATTTGTTAGTATTTGCTGATTAAATGTACTTTTTAGCTTAAAAATCTTAACATGACTAATATAAACACTTTTAATTAATAAATTGATCATTTATACTATAATGGCTTTTCTAAAATTAATTAATTTTAATTTAATATTTATTTCTAACTATTAATCTCATAAATGAATAGTATACGAACAAAAACATAAACCTATTTAAAAGCAAAGAAAATATATGTAATGAGGTAAGAGGTAAATGCAAAATTTAAACAATTATTAATTTTGTCAAAAAATCTCGATAAGGATTTCCAGATTTATTATTACATATTTATATAAATATAGAGCATTTGAACACACTATCTCATACTACTGATACACATGATCACACACATATGGAAAAAATAAATAATCACAGATATACATATTTCGTGCGGAAACAACATTCATCAGTTGGTCCAGATCGTCATCTCCCCCACACACATAATATAATCAGTGCTATATTTACAATTAAGCTCCAGGTATATGAAGAATGCCTGTATTTCAAATATTACACACACACACACACATAATACCTTTGCACAAATGTCACCGTAATACTCAATAATATGTATATAACGTATATTCATAAATATGGGAATTAATTAAAGACATATTCTTACTCTAAACATAAAGTTACATGCATATAATATAAAATTACAGAAATATATTTACTTATAGAAAAATATTTAATTAAGCTCCTGACATTTTCCCATGGTAAGAGTCTATAGTAAAAAGTTCAAAATGCTTATTCAGTTCAAAAAGCTTATTCACTTTAAAAAAAAAAAAAAAAAATAACGATTTATTTAAACAATTGATATAACTTTACAAAATGATGATTACATGAATCCAAGTGATGTAAAAGATAAATGAGAAGTTAATGCATATATGATGTGACCTGAGAAACCATGTGAAGTGTCTGAGCCTCAATGTTTTTGAATCAATGCTTCAGTAGAGTTCTAGATCTGTCCATCACTTTGCCTCAGTTGTTATGCATGCCTCTTTGAGCACTAAAAGATATATCAAAAAATCCACATCAGTCACTCCAAGTCTAAGCATCTTGAAATCTGTCCATCATTTTTTTTATAAGTTGAGTTACTCAGTTTATGATTAAAAGTGTTAACTTTTATTGTTGAGGTAGATGGTGTATCAATCCGCTAATTGGTAGTCTTTAGATAGTCTGGGAAAGATCTTGTATATGGCCAAGCTTATTTTGGTAATGCATTGATGAGGCAAGACACTAATTTCATCATTGATATCTTGGAAAGTAATCAGTGCACCAACATGGAGACACCAGCCCAGGTTTGTTGGTGCAGCCAATCCAGAGCAAACATTTTATCTCTGATGGTATTATTCTTTATGAGTGTTTTAAATGCTTGAAGGGTACTGGTATTCATGTTATCTAGAACAAAACACATCTCATTAGTCAAATGGCAAAGGATAAGAAAATTGTTAATCTAATGTTAGTGAAATTGCCAGCTTTAATTGCTTTCTGGATTAAGAATGAGTCAGTAGAATAGCATTTTATATTTTCATCAATGAAAGACCTAAGAATGCTGAGAGATAAACAATCCAGGAAAATGTGTTAAATTGTTTCCACTTCTCTCTCACAGTTGACATTGAGAGCTAATTTTATTAAATCCCCTTTGCATCATGAGGAAGTGATTAGTGGATAATGATGAGAGATTTAATTTCAGAAGCAAGTCAATAAATTTGGGTTCCAGAAACCAATGTTTGGCTTTTTTGATCAATAATTTGTCATTTAAGCCAAGAGCATTTATAGAGTACTGATGTTCAATTATGTGCAGAAATCCAGGGTTTAAAATATAGCTTTGTTGATTAATAATTAGCATAGCTTCTTTAGAGATTATGTTTTTTTTATTTAGAAATTTCTTTTTATATACTTTTCTCAGACTAAGTTTTTAATTTGCAGATATCTTATTCATAGAGCAGGATACTTTGAAATATACTAAAGTTAATGTCTAGCAGAGATTCTTAATTTTCAATTTAGTTCATAATCAGGAAGACATGTTATATCAGAAACACTTCTAGAGCACCATATTCTTTTGGAGCTCTTGGTAAAATTATAATGACTGGATGACATGTTTTTTTTAAATGATGCATGAATAACTAGTTTTTGGTAACAATGGTTAAGATGGACATTATGCTGGAATGCAGGCCCACACTCACTGGGAAATATGGCTGATCAGAGGGATCTGTTGTTTGCCCCATTATTCTTAGTATTTCTCTTCTGGTTTTTTCTGCAGAACTTTCAGTGGCAATTAATTTGAAGAGCTGATTTTAAAGATGAAGACCCTTACAACATGTTTATTAAATTTATGTACTGCATGTAAACAAAAGATTTCCAGATTATTCTTTAAATTTTTTAAGATTTTTTTTCCGATTAAAAATAAAAATTATTTCCTGATAATGATATTTAATCATGTTATCTTTATTAAAATTTCTTGTTTTTTTTTCATGTGTCATAGCATTGGCTGGGAAGTGAACCCACTAACTTGGGATAACTGCTTGTAAGGCAGTTGTGCTGACCTCGACCACCAACGCATGACAAAAATTTCTTGTTTTTTTTTTTTTAATTAATTATTAACTCAATTAAATTACATGAGAGGAATTGTCTTGTGCTTGAAGCTTGAACTAGGTTGGCACCACATAGGCTAGAGTAATCAGTTGAGGAAGTAAGACACTATTCTTTTGGAAGATTGATCTTTCATCAGGTCTCTTTGTGTAGCCAATCTGGTGCTAGAATTTTGTCTCTGGCACAAATGTTTTTAAGTATTTGTATCAGGGTGTCTCTGACTAAGGAGAGTCTATTATCAAAAAAAAATTTGCATCTTGTTAGCCAGACTGCAAAAGTGAGGAAAATGGAAAACCTGATGGTTGAAAAAATACCTGTGGTGATGGCATTCTGAATAATTAGTGCTTCTTTTGCATCCAGTGTCACTTTTTCTGCAATGAAATCTCTGAGCTGACTAAGAAATGAACAACTGTAGAGTATGTGCTGGATTGTTTCTTTATCTCTGTTGCAAAGTTGTGACTAATTTTGGAAAAACCTCTTGTACACCAGAAAATGACTTGTAGGTAGAGAATTAATGTTTAGCTTTATGATAAAATCGATTTGATTTAGTTCTATAAACCATTGCTTCAGTTTTTTGATTAACAGTTTGTAGTATAGAATGTAGTTTGAAGAGCAGTTTGGTTTGGGAATCTGTGTTTATATGCTTGCCAATATGATATTTTATTTTCGAATGTGGATTCATTTATACTTATTAGTTTATTGATGTATGACCAGATGTCTGTCATCCATTTACTTCCTAGTGGGAGAGGAGTGTCTGTGGGTTCCACTGTTGTCAATAGGTTTAATTCTGATTGTTTTAAGTGTATGGAGCATAGAACTGCAATTGACTTTTGCAGATATAAGGTTGAGGCTGAGTGCAGTCCCAGATCATTTAGTTCTTTGGGCATCTGCATCTTGGATATGCTGATGGCAACAACCTTGCCTTTCCACAGAAGCTTGGAGCACAGTGAGTTTATTGCAGCTTGAAAAACCTTGGTGGGTTTAATTATAGGCAGATAGTAATTCAGTCTAGGCATTATCAATATGTTGAGAAGTACCACTTTACTGGGTAGTGAGAGTGTGATTCATGACAGTGAGTCCACAATCCTGCCAGTCTTTTCCAATATGGAGTTTTGTATTTGTTTTGCCATGGCAAGTCTGGACTTGGCCATGGGAAAAATTTTTTTTTTTTACTAAAATTTGTTATTTTTACAACTGAACCTATTCACTTTTCTGGACAGCTATTGTTTACTTACCACTTTGATAATTATTGAGTAGTTTTGTAAAACTTTTACCTAATTAAAACTTTCACCCCAAAGATAAAATTGATACAAAGAAAATATTCTACTAACAAAATTTAAAATGTTTTCTTTAAAGTAAAACAAAAAATAATTATTTCTGTATCTCAAAATAAAATATAACTACTCTTTTTTTTTTAAAGAAAATGAAAAACATTTTTAAACAGATACAATTTTTCTTATACCTGTGGCATATTATATATATAAAACTTAGCATTATAGATTAAAACATCAGGGCTAAACTTAAACTAAAGTAAATTCAATTTATATGTTTGAATGTAATTTACGTGATTTCATTCATATGCACATACAACAAATAGTTTTAATTAAATTTATTTAAAATAGATGTACATAGGCACACATATATGTAGCTTCAATACATATATAATTTTTTTACACAGTTTTTCTGATGATTAGTCCAATTCTTATGTTTTATAAATAAATAATTTTATTTTATAATACAATATTTATATTCATACATTGATATTATACTCATCTACTTCATAAATGAAATTTAACAATCATTGTCAAATATAAATGTGGCCAAGCACAAATCATGAATCACATGGTTAATAATTGTCAAAACTATGACTACAGGGGCAGAATTAAAGGGCTTCACTAGTGAATCTACTTTTTGACTGAAATCTTTGCAGATTCCATTATGATATTTTGATAATACTGTAGTTTAATCTGTCATAAAATAATCCATGTGCTAAATAAATAAATTTTTAGTAGTTGGAAAAAATGTAACAATAATTTATATATCAATATGATACTTTATCATTTTTTCTCCAGGTATAAGAGTGACTGGTATTTCAAATCTGATTCTGTATAAATAAGTTGAAAAACCAAGATGCTAAATTTGGTACACATTTTCATTTCCCTGCCATACCTAAAGTCAAATGTGTGTGTATATATATGTATACAATTTAAAATAATCAATCTTAAAAATTGAAATAGATAACTAAAAATAAATAAAAAATTATTTAATACATAATAACCAAATAAATATTTTTTATTGGAACCATATCAAGTTGTTTCCTCCTATAATCACATAACCAACTATTTTATAGTACCTTCAAACAATGTACATTATTTACATTATGTTGTAATTAGTAAAATACATATGTATATACATACATACGAAAACTAAAACTCAAATAGAGCAATAAAGTTAAGTTTAAAATTTTATTATTTGCTAAGCCAGATTTTGCAATATGATGTATATTTGTCAAAGCATGAGCAAGAAATAAAATTAGCATTCATCTGTGTATAAAATGTAAATCAAACTGGCTGCTAATTATTATAATTTTCCTATTTGCATGCAAAAGGGTTCAGGTAAATGGTCAGTGTTTACTAAGAAAAATGTTATAGGCTGTTATGTTTATAGAGTTTTGAGAGTTGATAATATGCCAAGCTTTTATTTTGTGTTTTTTATTATTATTTTCAAAGCAGATAATTTTTGCATTGGCAGGTTTGAAGGAATTACCAGTGTTGTTTTTATGGTCAATAAACATTGAGCTATAAGCATGTGACTTAATTATAACTCAGTATTTATTGACCATGAAACAACACTGATCATTTCTTCAAATCTGCTGATATGAATATTGTCTTAGTAATCATTGGTCAACTAATAGAATGACATAGCCTGTAACTTTTTGCCTACAAATTTATAATAATTAGTGGCCAGCTTGATTTACATTTTGCACACAGATGGATATTGCTAATATTTTGACAATTTTATTTCTTGGTATTACTTTGATAAAGATACATCATATCGAAAGCCTAGCTTAGCAAATAGTAAAGTTTTTTGCATATTTGAATTTCAGTTTTCTTACATATTATCAACAGCAGTGTTTCCAACCATTTTAGGATAAAGTACTGATGAATTTTAGGCAAGAGTATAATGTACTGGTAGTTAAAAGGGTAATTGGTTAATACTCTTTGGGTAGCAACAAATTATTTTAATTAGTGTGAAGTTTGTGCTTGTTTATTTTTAACATGATTAAAAATATCTGGCTCAGTTTTACTCAGCTTAAGGTGAAGATCTGATTCAATATTGAGCAAATTTATATATTTGTTTTTTATTATAATCATAGTAGAAAATCCATCTCACACAAGTATGTGATACTGAATGGCATTAAAAATTTTAATGCTTGTTGAGAGAGTTCTGGATATTTTACCTGGATAGACTCTGAAATTTCAATCCATCATCCCTAAGAAGATCTATAAAATTCTCTTTCACAATTACATTATCTGGAAGCTTCTTTGAAAATGCAAAGTAATTGCAAATCCAACTTTGAGCAATAAAATCTTCAGTAAAATATTTTTGAAAACAATCACACAAAGATTTTAAATGGTCCTGCATGTCATTAATGCCAGTCTGTTATTGATAAATTTTCTTCTGAAAAATTACATAGCGTGGAAAATGCACTGAAATTTCTTTTCTCGATTTGTTTTTTTAAAAAATGGTAATTTATTTTTAAATATTGTTATTTTATCACTAAAGCCAAACAGAGAATTGTTAGTTCCCTGCAAACTTATATTTAAATCATTTAATGGTGAGAAAATATCCAATAGGTTATGCTTGTCTAAATAGTCATTTATCAGTAAGATGATCTTTTATTGAATCTCTTGAATTCATAAGAAAAATATTTACCTCAGAGCGTAACTCAAAAAGTTGGTTGAGGATTTTGTCTTGTGAGAGCCACCAAACCTCGATATGAAGTAATAGTGTATGTTCACTCCCCATTTCATTACATAGAATTGAAAATAAGTAGGAATTAAGTGCTTTTGATTTTATCAAGTTAACTATTTTTACAGCTTCATTAAGAACAGATCTTAAATTTGCAGAGATATATTTTGTAGCAAAAACTTCCCAATGAATTATACAGTGTATAGATTTACACTCTGGTGTTACTTCTTTAATTTTCATTACTACACCTGATAACTATCCAATCATTGTGTGAAAACCATCTGTGCAAACTCCAACACATTTGTATCAACTTATATTGTTGTTAATAAAATGATCATTGATTATTTTGAATATTTCATCTGACATTGTTTGTGCAGATAACTACTTACAAAATAATATTGTTTCTTGAATTTGCTTTTCTCCAATTATAGATTTTACAATATCTTTAGTAGTTACTGATAGCAACAAAGTTAGTCTAATTGTGTGTGCTTTAGTGTACCTGGCTATATGCAAATGTGCTAAATATGATGCTAGTAGGCAGTTGGTGTTAACACTCATGAAAGAAGATAGAACTGCTTTTTGGTCATGAAATTAGCATAGTTTTCTTTTTAAAAAAATCAATTGGTTTATCTTTTAAATTTTGATGTTGGGATAATAAATGTCTTTTCAAAAGAGAAGGCTTCAAAACATCCATTTGATAAACATTCAAAACATATAACACTCTGTGGAATAGGTTCAGTTTTTGTGCTAGATTTCATGGAAAATCCATACTTTATATAGTCAGGATCATACTACCTAATCCAACTATCTTTATATTTTGATGTCAGTGATTCATCTTTGTTCATATAAGGGAATTTATTTTCTTTTTGATTTGTAGTAATAGTTATTCCAAATCAAAAGAAAATAAATCCAGCCTGCTCTAAAAATCTCTTCATACTAAGGCTATTGATTATCCTATTTTAAATATCTAAAATAATAATAAAAACAAATAAATACAACTTGAAACTTATGTTTAATATTACTACATCAATTGCTAAATGTATAATGTTTTAAAATTTATTAGACTGCATTTCACGGAATTAATAAAAGTCACTATATAATTCAAAAACAAAGAACAAACTTATACATCTGTGCTGGATTTAACATTACAAATAACTATTGCTAACAGATTTTAGGACTGTAGGTGTCATCCATATAGGAAAAAGTGCGGACAAGTAAAAACACAAAATATTACTATTTTTCATCAACCTTTTACTTTGTTTGATTTTTTTACTTAAAAAAAATTATTGATATAAAAAATTAACCAATTATACATACACTTGTGATATTTTTTTGAAAAATAAAAATGTTTTAAAAAAATATATATATTATACATAATATATTTTGTTGTTTTATGATAATTTTGAATATATATTTTGTTATTATTTTACTTGTCGCGTACCAATAACTTGGCATTCGCGTGCATACTAGCAGTTGGGAACCACTGATCTACAGTTTACACTCATAATCTAGTTTATATATATATACACACACACAAATGAATACATTTATTACAATGTTTTTTTATACATTTATAAAACAATCTACAAAAAATATTTAATTATTATTTCAATGTTTCCAATAACGCCTATTTCCCTCTGAATTGTATTGATCCTTTAACCATGTTTACACATTTGTTTAAATTTTCTTGAATATACAGTTTCATAACTCTTTCCTTGTAATTTTTAACTATGATCAGTATCCCAAAAATGTACCTATGGCTTTTATTTTATATTTTTCTATTAATTTCCATATCATGCTCTTTACTACGTTCTATGACAGTCTTCCGTCTATCTATCTATCTATCTATCTATCTATCTATCTATCTATCTATCTATCTATCTATCTATCTATCTATCTATCTATCTATCTATCTATCTATCTATCTATCTGTCTGTCTGTCTGTCTGTCCATCCGTCCGTCGAATCAGTCCGTCTATCTATCTATCTATCTATCTATCTATCTATCTATCTATCTATCTATCTATCTATCTACCTACCTACCTACCTACCTACCTACCTACCTACCTACCTACCTACCTATCTATCTATCTATCTATCTATCTATCTATCTATCTATCTATCTATCTATCTATCTATCTATCTATCTATCTATCTATCTATCTATCTATCTATCTATCTATCTATCTATCTATCTCCATCCACCTATCTACCTACCTATCTATCTGTCTATTTATTTAATGGTCACAATTAATTTTATAAACTAACCCCACACTATTTTTAAATATTATCCATCTTTTTTGCATTACAAATCTATTTCCGTAAAGATTTTTTATTTTTTCATCCTACTTTAATATCATCATCGGGACTACCTATTGAATATGGAATCAAACCATATTTCCTATTTTTATACATAGGCTTTATACTATTTTTTGTATTATTAGTATATTTATTGCTAAAAAAAATTTAAATATTTTGTTTTAAAACCCATTTTAACATTATCATTTTCAACTTTCAATTTCTGTTCAAACGCTTGGTGATGATTTTAACGTTTTAATACTCTAGAAATAAATTGCTAGATATGCATTCACCAATTGTTGGCGAGTTTGAAAAAAACAGATTGAATTTTTGTTCTAAATTTTTTTTCAAATCTTAACAAGCTTTATTTTATATTGAAATTGCATAAAAGTATATTTAATGTATGTGTTTATATATATTTATTTGAATAAATTTGTAATGTCTAAATTTTTCACAAATGTTTTGTAGTCAAAAAAAAAAAAAACTTCCCGATTTATGAGGAAATAAGCAATTTTATCTGTCACTTAAATTTTATTAAATTAAAGAATATATTTGGTTCACTGAATAAAAAAATTGTAGTTTTATTAATATGTATATGTTTCTATACATAAGTAGTCTCACATCTACCTGGTTGTTTTGCTAAGTGTTTGCGCATTGACATTCATTAAGACGAAAAGAGTATAAAAACAAAATGGGTTCTGTACATTATTTTAATTAAACATTTATTTTTATTTTACAATAAATTCTCTATACATAATGGACCAATGCATGTTTTAATATACACACACACGCCAGAGAAAAGTACCTTTTCAAAGGTAAACAGAAAAAAGATGGAAATATGCATCAAAATCTCAAAGTAAAAAAAGATTAAATAATGTTTAAATGAAGAGGTGTAAAAAAAAAAAACAAGGGAATGTAGAAAAAAAAAATATTTTTTTTATGTTCTCTCTTTTTTGTAATCTCCACAGAATTTTTTGGGGGCTTTCCTTTTTTATTTTACCTTCTAGCTAAGAGTAAGCTAATAGAATAGTTAGCTGTATTAAATATCTGGTAAAACTTTGATGCTTTTTGGGAAAAAAATGTATCAAGTTTCATCCAGATTCAAACTCCAGACCATGGTCATGGCATGACAATCCGCTAAACCACTGCACTATAAGACATTTATATATATGAGTATAAATGAAGAATTCATTTCTCTCTATATAGATTTTTATTGAAAAAAAAAGACGACCTTTTATTTAGGTACTTACAACTGCAGATCACCTTCAAGTGAAGGAAGATTGCAAGAATTAGAAGAAGAACTGTCTTATATTAAATGGGACATTATTGGACTTTGTGAAGTTAGAAGAAAAAATGAAGAAACAATTGATTTAAAAAGTGGACATATACTCTACTATAAAGGCAGACATTGGAAATACAAATAGAATAGGATTCATTATAAATAAAAAATGGAAGAATAACATTGTGGAGATTGATGGTGTATCAGACAGTGGCAAGGTTAGTTTTATAACTTAATAGCAGATACCAAATGCAGATAATTCAGGTTTATGCCCCAACAAGTTCTCATAGTGATGAAGTTATAGAAGATTTTTATATGGATGTACAAAAAGCTTTTGATCAGAGTAAACAACATTTTAAAATTATTATGGGTAGACTTTAATGCTAGAATTGGTAAATAAATGAAAGATGAAAGTGCTGTAGGTAATTTTGGTTATGGTAATAGAAATGAGAGAGGACATAGACTTGTGGAGTTTGCAGAAAAAGAAAAACTTTATATTATGAATTCTATTTTTGAGAAAAATGTTAAAAGGAAATGGACATGGAAGCATCCAAATGAAGGTACAACAGAATTGGATTATATTTTGACTAACTGAAAATGCATATTTCAAGATTGTAATGTTCTTAATAAATTTAACACAGGAAATGATCACCGATTAATAAGATGTAAGATACATGTTAATGCAAAATTAGAGAGACAAAAATTATTAAGAAAAACAATATTTACAGTTGATATTCCTAATCTTCAGGAACATTCTAATGAATTTAAATTAGAACTTACAAATCGGTTTCAAGTATTAGTAGATTTTGAACATGATTTAGATTCATTAATAGGAAAATAAGCGATACACTTTTAAAAATTGCAACAAAGTTAGCTGGTAGAAAAAAGCAGCAATTGACTAGTAAAATTTCTACTGAGACCAGAGAATTTATGAAGAAAAGAAGGAATATGAGGATATACAACAATGATGCATAAAAAAAGACTGAATATCTCGAATTTTGTAAAATGGTCCGGAAAAGAGTTGAAAATGATATAAGAAAGTACAATTGTGAACTAGCAAGGAAAGCTGTAGAAAAGAATAAAAGTCTAAAGAATGTAAAACATTTTGGTATTGGCAGGAAATTTATATCTGCAATAAGAAAAAAAAGATGGCATTATTACTAAAAAGAGAGATGACATCATAGAATGTGTAGAAGACTTCTATCAAGAATTATATAGTAATAAAGAACAAATGTCTCCTATACATATTATATCTTCTGAATTGCCCATAATTTTGAATGAGGAAGTAAGACATGCAATTAAATTTATGAAGAAAGGGAAGGCTCCAGGTAATGATGGAATTGTAATTGATATATTAAAAGAAGCAGGTGAAGAAATAAAATTTTTTTTTAGCAAAGTTATATAACAAATGTCTAAATGATAAAGATGTACCAGATGATTGAAAGAATGCAGTAGTAATATTAATATTTAAAAAAGGTGATAAAGAAGATATTAGAAATTACAGACCTATCAATCTTTTATCAGTTTTATACAAAATTTTTATTAAGATAATTACAACTCGTCTACAGAAAACACTGGATTTCTACCAACCAAAAGAATAAGCTAGATTTAAAAGTGGTTTTAGTACAGTAGATCATATTCAGGTATTGAGAGAAATTATAGAAAGGACAAATGAATATGAGTTGCCATTATACTTAGGATTTGTAGATTATGAAAAGGCATTTGATTCTATAAACATTTTTTCAGTGATTAAAGCATTGAATCATCAAGGTGTAGATCCAGGATATTGTCATATTTTGAAGAATATTTATAAAAATGCAACAGAAACAATTAGATTACATAATGATAGTAGGAAAATTAACATTGAAAAGGGTGTAAGACAGGCTGACTCCATATCTCCAAAACTTTTTACAGCAGTGCTGCAAGAAGTATTTTGTGGATTAAAATGGGAAGCTAAAGGAGTGAAAGTAAATGGAGATTATTTAAGTCATTTATATTTTGCAGATGATGTAGTTGTTTTTGCAAATAATGCTTTAGAGCTACAGGAAGTGTTGCAGGAGTTATCAGATGAAAGTAGGAAAGTAGGATTAAAGATAAATGTTAAAAAGACTAAAGTAATGTTTAATAGATTTTCTCAAAATATGAAAATAAAGATTGATTATGATGAGTTATAAGAAGTTAACAGTTACAAATACCTTGGTCAGATTATTAATACAGATGGAAACATAATGGATGAAATTAATCATAGAATTAAACTTGTTTGGAGTGCTTTTGGTAGAAATAATGTGATACTAAAAGGAAATATGCCTATGTGTTTGAAAAGGAAGTTTTTTAATAAATGTCTTTTTCCAGTTCTTACTTATGGATCTGAGACTTGGACACTTAATAGAAGAGCAATAGAGAGACTTCAGACCACTCAAAGAAGAATGGAGAGATGCATGTTGGGAGTAACAAGAAGGGATCAAAAACGCAATGTATGGGTAAGAGAACAAACAGGTGTTACTGACCTCATTAAAAAAATTAAAAGACTGAAGTGGAGTTGCGCTAGACTTATTGTTAGAAGAGATGATAACAGATGGTCAATTGAAATTTTAAACTGGATTCCAAGAGATTGTAAAAGACCCAGAAAGAAACCACATGTGAGATGGATGGATGAAATAAGAAAGGGTGCAGGGGTGATGTGGAGAAAATAAGCTAAAGATAGGAAAAGATGGACTGAACTTGGAGAGACCTTCAGCCTGCAGTGGATTGATAATGGTTGATGATGATGATGATAGATTTTTTATTTTTACTAATCAGTCCTTATGCTTGTAAACAATTTAAAAAATAATTTGAAAAGTGGTTAAAATTAAATCAAATTTTTGCAGAATATGTTAATCCGGATTTAACCAAGAAATATGACTTTACTTCATAACAGATAAAGAATTATATACATATTACAATAAAGACTTATTTACTGTGCACAAAAAGGACAAAAAAGAATTGTTTACTTCAACCATAAGTGGAATTTTATATTTAACTTGAAATAAAAGTGTGTTGTGTCCAAAAATTAATTAATTAAATTATGAATTAAATAATTAATTAATGAAAATAATTATTACTTTTATTATTTATTCATTAAACTATATATATAACAACAAAATAGAATAACTCTAAACAAGCAGACTTTTAGAGAGGCATATTCCAAAACAATTACATATATAATATTAATTAATTACATACAAAACATACAATTAATACAAATAATAAATTATAAATGTAGTAAATAGTTATCACAATTAATTACATAATATACATAAATATATAAATTATATGCAATACATAATAATGGTGATGCAATATAATTCAAAATAAGTTTTGTCATAACTATGCAAACTAATTTGCAAAACACAAATGCATCTAAATATATAATATTCTAATCCATTATTTTCTGATGCTTTTAATTTCCCTCGGAAAGACTTTAATGTAGTTTTCCATTGTATTTTCTCTTTAGCCATATCTTTCTAATAAAAGCAATCAATATTACACTTTTTAATTTGGCGTATTTAACTATACATGAACCCCTCCCCCATATATATATATATGTATATATATGTATATATTATACTATTGATCATATGTCAATAGAAGGGACATTTTTAGTGTTTTATATCACATTTTTCAGGGAAAGAATGTGAAAGGAAAAAACACTGTAAATATAACAATTTTGATAAGATAGGTCATATGAACCTATTACCAAAACAAGTTACATAATTTCCAGTTATGTTATAGAAATATAATTAGTTATATTAAAAACAGGTATATAAGCAGTAACTCTCTTTGATATCTCTTATTTCAGAGCCAGTAGAGTTATATTCAAATTTCTTAACCAGTCTGTTGGAGATCTTCAATGAAGTACAGTTAAATAATAAAACTAAGTCATTAATTATTTATTTTAGGAATTGTAGTTTTATGCCACTTGTAGATTCATAGGTTATTAAAATATTAGGTTAATAGAGTATATATTCAATACTTATTTCAATACTATGCAGATTTACATTTTAGTATAGTATATACATGAATAGTATAATTACATATAATTAGAAACACAACAGATAAGCAAACTGAGTGTAGCTAAGAACTATTTTTAAATGTAAATTTCATTTATGTATCCAGCAACATTCTTTTACCAATGTAAATAGTCTATAGTATAAAATGAAGTAATAAATTAGCCTTTAACAAGCTATTTTAGGCTAAAAGCATTTTCATCAGTTTAAAGGAGAGCATTACTCCTGGACAATTCATAAGTGGTGAATGTATTAGTTGTTTTTTAAATTCTGGTTTTACTCTCAGTTAAGACTAATCAGATATAATTTATAGACCCAATAAATATTTAGCTAGCCAGTTACTAAAAGAAAAAATTAATTTTCATTTGACTCAGATTTAGATTGCAATAAGTTACATCACTGATGCAACCCTAAACCATTTTTAGTATAAAATACACATTTGCACTATAGCAATATGATATTTAATTAGTAATAGTGTAAGAAAATTTATTTTAAATAATAATATTGCAATGTTTATCTTGGATGACTTTTGATTAATGACCTCACATTTGTAAGGATAAAAAATTGTTTTTCATCATTATGGTTTTCTAGAAAAAAAAAAGTACCAAATTTGGTATAGTTTAAATAAAATATTTTTAAAAGAATATTGTATATTGGATTGCTATTATTGTAATATCAGTTTTAAAAAATCTTTTAGCACATTTACTTCATTATGAAAGAATCTTAGATATATAATATAATATATAATGAGTGCCACTACATTCCATATCAAAAATAAATATTAATAGCAATAAAAATATTTTGCAAATATCACTAAGTTTTATAAATCACTGGATGCTATACCTTTTGTTTGATAAAAATATGTGCTAAAAAGAATAATCAAATTTTGTTTAAAGCCTATTTGCATTTTTTAATTACCGGTCTAAAAAATTCTTAGCCAAAATATGATTATGATTAATACATAATAGATACTTGTAAACAAACATGGCTTTTCTAATTAAAAAAAAAAAGAAAAAATAAATTGTACTAGAAATGACTTTTACAACAACTATACAAAACATCCTGTAAAATGCAACATATATTTGCATACTTTAACTAACACCACGTTTAATTGTGTAGTTCTCCAATATATTTTATCCTCTGCTATATCTTCCTAATGAAAACAATTGATAATGTACTTCTTTAGAATGTCTTAGGAATAATTTTTATAGCATAGATGTAGTCTACTTTCCCCATACAAACTATGCTCAAATTCATCGTCGTAAACGCCTTTTTAGGAGGTCTTGCATTGTTCAGTCATAATGGAGATATAATTTTAAGATAGTGGACATTATCATATATCCAGCAAATTGAAGAACATGTTAATATTACCATTTTATTTTTAAAATTTTATGGAGCAATCTTAAATGGAAAATTTCTAATGCCTTTATATTGCATACGTATCACTTCCACTGCATACAATAAATTAGATTAAATAACAGTTCCACATACAGCTAATTTACTAGAGTAGTGTTTTCCCTGTGATGAAATTCTATCCTTTAATTTGATAAAAGGAGAAGCAACATATTGGAGATTGTGTCGGTCCTCATCTACTTATAAAACTGCCAAGGTAATTAAGTTGGTTTACATTCTCTAGTTAATAACCATCCAAGAGAAAAGATGTGAAGATTTTTTTTTCCGTCACTGGCTGATAAATTAGAACTTGAATCTTTTGAACATTAATTAATAAAGCAAGTTTTTATATATTTATTAAACCATGTCGGTTTTCTTTTTATATTAGCTTTCTATTTTATTTAATGTTTATGTATTTATTTTTAATTATTTATTATTAAAGACCTGTACTGTGACTGTGAGCCATTTGTAAATTTCTGATTTTTTTTTCATGTGTCAAAGCATCGGCCGCGAAGTGAAACTGGGACAACTGCTTGTAAGGCAGCTATGATGACCACTCGACCACTAACGCTTGACGACAAATTTCTGATTTTTTTAAATGAAAAAAAAAAAAGAAAAAGATTAGTAATATAGATATGTTCAAAAGACTGTTTATTGAGAAATTACGAAGCAGAAAAGATAATGAAATTATGAAAGATACAAGAAAGAGATTTGTCAGAATAAATTGAGAAGTAAAAAAAAAAGCAATCTAGTAATTATCTTTAAACAATAAATACCATCTGAAAAGTAGAGCAAAATTACTAGACCTGCCTTGGCAGTTAATTAAAGATAATCATGATTTTATAAAAATATCCCACTTAGTAACCACGGCTTCTTACTGAATTTTCACTTGTCTTAAATTTTTTTTCCTGTTGGGAAAAAAGTTGTCGAGAGAAATTTGCGAGAGAAAAGTGAAGAAGAAAAGTCAGCTTTAGAGATATTTAATATTTCTAGAGTTTAAATTTCATTTTTTTTCTTTTTGTTTTGTTTAAATGTCATTTATATATATATATGTGTGTTCATCTGTTTTCAATTAATTCTAATTCAATTAGAAAATAGTTACGCACGAGCGATTTTTTTCTGTCAAAATTACTGCAGTGATTTATATATCTATGAAATAAATGAAGGATTCACACTTCATTTTTTAAGAATTGTACATAATGATTAAAAATTAAAAAATTATTTAATTAGAAGAAGGGAAATAACGTATTAGATTTTAAATTATAAAGTGATATTTGTCTATAAAAAGAATTTATCTTGGCAGTGTAACGGACGCTTCATAAGTCATTTCTGTCAATGTTATTTTCCATAGCTTTCATATTGGCATTTCCTCAATGTATGCATATTCTGCTTGAATGCAGAATACTTTAACTATGACCAAGCAATAATTCTTGATCGACATCAGTGTTAATTGCCATTTCTTGTCACTCCCCTAAAATTTATTTTAGCATTTTAGTTTACAGCTACATTTTAAATTTTAATGCTTAATACAACATAATGTATCTATAATAAATATCAAAATTATACTGCCTACGGCTATTAATGTATCACATGATTGGAACGATGAAGTTCTAATCCTAGCTATATTGATGACATCTCTTCTGTTCTCTCTTTATACGCACATTATAATTAACAATTTGTATAGTTTTTTTAATTATTATTAATTTCTAAATGTAATAATATTACTTAACTAGAGCATTATATACTCATATATATTTAAACATTCATAATAAATAAGCTAATATTTTGAACTCCTCGATCTATATCAAATTAAATTTTTATAGAGTGCTTTTTAGGTTTAAATCTATGGGTAGTTAATTAATTATATTATAGCATTTCTTTTTATTACGTACCCATTCAATCTTTATTTTAATTTTTTAAATCTTTCTATGCTAATTTATTTACCACTTTTTTCATTTCTTCTTGTTTGGTCATTGAATGAAACTACTGTACTTCTGTTATTTTGGTGCTTAACTTCTGAGAAACTGGTAATATGTATAATTTTGTTTTTAATGTTGTTTTTTTTTTTAAATTAATTTGTTAATTTGCCCATTTGTATTTTTTTCAATTTTTTAAAGGTAGCTTTCAATAATCAAATAGGTGATAAAGAGCTATTTGGGCACGTGTAATTGGAATTTTCCATCCACAACTTCTAGTTATATTATATATATATATATATATACGAATTCAATAACCCAATTGTCGTTGGTAGTTCTACTCCTAAGATAACATCTGATTTTTTTTTTAAATTCAAAATTGAATGACATTGCATGCTGACTTTTAAGGCTTTTTTTTTTTTAGCATTTTCGTTGCTTTTGGGGTTACTTTCTTAAAAGCAATATTTTCACATAATTTATGTGTTTATAAATTCTTTTCAGACCTATCTACCATAAACATGACATTTCTGGGTTTTGTCTTTTTCAGAGAGCATTTGAGATTCAAAGCTGAAGCTAAATCTATTCATGCATCTAGCAACTATCTTTAATTCCTTTATATTATCAAAAATCCCTAAGGTTTTGAACCTAAGCCAATTTGTTTATATAAATCTGATAATAGGCAGCAATTATAGTATTGCCAATTTAATATTTCTTCAATAATAGTGTTTTTTAAGAATTTTAATGTAAACATAGTGATTAATGTGGATGCGTTAATTTAATGTGTTTACACAAAATTTAATACTAAATGTATTGTTTTTGTAACAATCAAATTTTGTTTCAAAATATGTTTCATTTTGTTGATTGAGATTATATATAAAGAAAACAGAAGGTGATATCAAAATATTGAGCTTGATTGTGAAGTTCATCTTTCCATTCCTTTATTGTTTCAGTTTTATCATGACCATATTACATATATTGCAGGTAATATTTTATTGTGATATTTCCGTGAAAATTTTATTTTTATTTTATAGATTCCCTTTTTACAATGACTAGAAGGAATTCACAATATATCTGAAATGAATGGCTAAAAACTCAACATTATTATCCATTCTGCATGACTAGAATAAAAATTTATTTACAGTTTGTAATATCAACTGTAGATTGAGCAAGTAAATAATTAACAAATAAAACTAACATGGATTTAACTTAACTCAGTATTTATATATAAATTACTGATTAATACTGACGTACACAAATTTGGATATACAATTCATATAATAATAAATATTAAATCACCCACATGGTTAAGAAATTCATTACTGCTCTCTGTGAAATAAATATATTAGCACCCTTTATTTATATATTTATTTCACAGAGGGCAGTACTGAATTTCTTAACCATGTGGGTGATTTACTATTTGGATATTTATTTCAATTTAGTGTTAATACTGGATTGATTCATATAATGTATAATTTTTGCAAAGATCTATCACCATCAAATGAATACAATAATTTCATAAAACTTTCCAAATGATATCTTTATTTAATAATAAAAGTGATTACATGAACTTTAATGGTTTTTCTTCAGACCATACTCACCTAAACATTTACTAAATATTTATGAAGGTTCATGTGGTCTTTATAAAGTTTCCTATATCTGCTTCCTCACTTCCCATTTCTTATTCTTGCTTTGCTTAGATAATTGATGCTGGTTAAAGCACAGACAAGAAAAAGTCTATCTGATACTTCAATTTGTTATTAATGTATATAATTGTTTCACATCACTTCTCCAAAATAGCCTATCATTTTTAATAATATATTTTCAAAAAATATGGAAATATTTTTCTAATTGTTTTTTTTTTAAAACTTCTCGTTTTAAACCAAGTTTTTGAGTCTTCATAATTTTAATTAGCCATTCATTAGACTAGAGATTATCCAATAATGGATAAACTATAGAAATATTATTCAAGTTTTTGAGTTGTTTCTTAATTTTTTCTTAATCTAATTAAGTTTTTAACCAGGTATTTATTTAGAATATGATACATATCAAAATCAGCTTCAGAGAATAGAGGACCTAATTATATTTTTGTAACTACTGCAAATGCTTATTACCTACTAGCCCGATATTGAGCAACAAGTTAAATCTAACAAATATTAAAATAACTTGAATAGCCTTTTAGACTTGTTTAGGTTAATATGATTTCAATTTAAAACAAACAGAAGGCATGCTTATGTTTATAGACTAATATTATTTTGAGGGATCACTTAACTGAATTTTATAATAAGCATTTGATTAACAGAAATGTCACAAAAATTTAAAAACTAAATGAATAAATAAATATTCTTTTGTCATATTTTAAAGAGGAATTAAAGAATGCTATTGGGAATAATAAATATTTAATTAATTGACTAATTACATGGCATTAAGATATTATTGAACAAATAAAAAAGATTATCTTTGTAAAATATTTATATTTAGTCAAAATTGTAGAATGTAATACTGATGTATTTGTATTGCAGTTAAAGAATCATTAAAGAAGCATGATTTGAATTCAGAAAACTTAATCCCATTAGAAATGAGCATTGTCTTGATAATGGACAGTTTTAGATGGTGCCTTTTTTAGTATATTATTATTTAAAAATTTAATGCAATTTAGTTCTTAAACATTTCATTAAAACCACTAAACATCACATGATCACCATTCTTTATGTGTACACAAGCTGTTTATACAGAGACAAAACTCTCCATACAGTATCACTCAGTGCAAAGCTAAAATAGTCAGAACAAGCTAGAAACTAGTCTGGAGATATTGGATGAGTAGGCACTAGATAAAGATTTTATGCACAACCCCTCCTGCATCTACTGATTACTCTAACTTGCAATGAATGGAACTACTGTATAGAGAGTTTTTGCTCTGTGTGACATTTCATTTAATATCTTATAAAAAATGTTAAAATGGCTGCACTACTGCTTTCAAAATTTGGCTACAATAGTTAGTAGCGATAAAATATTTCATGGTTTTCTCAGCTTATTTCTAATATATGCTAGAAGCAAGCTAAGAAAATCATGTGATATTCTGTTGTTACTGCAGTATACTCGTGCGCAGATATTTCTAATAATACCAACTGACCAAACATCAATTTAAATAATAACACTAGCCAAACTTTAAAACTCTGGCAATTTTATTTATCTATGCTGGCAATAAACATTAATGAAATAATAACAAAAAAATAAGCATTCCTTTACTATGCAATAGTGATTAATACTTTTGGGAGAGGGAAAAATTTATATATGCATACAGCAAACAATAAATATATTCCATTTCTTGAGTTTCTTTTTACTTGTATTTATTGTAGTCCATTCAACTTGAGTTTTTATTAAGCACATTTATTCTACATAAAGATACCTAAATGATGATGTTTAGGATCATTTTAAATCTGTTTTTTACATACTTCTATGCATTTAGAGTCTCACATGACTCTTATTTAGTGCCGCCTTTTCTTCTTGCAAGAAACTTCATTATTTTTCAATTTGTCCACTCTTTAATTTTATCTATTATTCATTAAACTTTGATATACAAATTTTCTAGAGTGCACTGTTAGCAAAATAATAATATTAACAAAGATACAGTCTACGCGTAATCCCTAATTTCCAAAAACAAACTTTATTTACAATATACATATATAACCGTACAGACAGTCCAATTATTGTAATTTTTATTAGACATTTATTAGATTACAGATTATCCAATAATGAGTAATATTTTAAGTGTAATTTTCACTACATCATTCACACACAAGATAAAAACTGGTTTCTATCCACTTTTAATACCTTGTGGAAAGGTGTAATCATAAACATGTGACCAAAGACATAAAAAAAAAAATTAAGATCCACAAGATGGAAATCAATCCCTATTTTGTATGAGAGTGGTGTAGTGAAAATTATTCACAAAAATATTATTCAGTCCAATTACTAATATATACATTTTACAATTTTTTAAAGAAAATTGCAAATTTCAAACAAATTATAATCACATAATTTTATTTCCAATTCGTTATTTATTTGAAATAACTTTGTGAACTATGTTACTATGTCTGGTGAAGTGTGTTATTCTTTCATCAGTTTTCTGTTTGGCTTAGTACCAAAAGGCATTAAGCCAATGGGCTGAGGAGAGAAAATAAAATAAAAAAGTCTTTCTCCATGCAAATAATATCTTACCATCATTATATAATATAAACCTGCAAAAAAAATTTTTTTTTAAAGTTTTTATTATTAAATAAATGGAAATAATTTACTTGCTACTTATAATAATAAGTTTAGATTTTCTTAAGTTAAATAAAATATAAGCTCTTACTAATAAAATAACCTGATATTTGTGCACATACTAATGCCATAGACAAAATATCTACATTTTTAAAACTATCATTTGCCAAATCTTGGGTGTTTAACTTTTCTTTTCGGATAATAATATACTAAATAATTATAATACTATTTAATGTTCTTAAGATTATCCATAATTCTGATGTATTTTAATCCTTGAGTTAGGTTGTGTACTTATTTTTTAGATAAATATTTAAGCCAGTCATGTGCAAGGTTTAGGCTAACATTTCAGGAAATTAAACATGCAACAGATTATTATTTTAAGGCTTATCCTTTATGATTTTAGAATTTTTGAAACTACATAACATGAAGATGATGAATGTCAGTCTTTTCTGTAGAATTATTTTTGATACTTCTGAATTCAGCTGAAGTTCCACTCAATTGTTTCAGTTCTCAATAACTATTCATCTATAGTCTGAAGACTAGTTCATTTTTCTTTTATAAAAAAAAACTGCTTGTTTATCAAAATCATATTTTTGTAGATCATAAACCAAGCTTCCCATCTAATCAGGTTGTTGTTTTGATAAACATTTTAAACTTTTAATTCTATTTGATACTTGCAAATGGATGTTGTTGTTTTGCAAAATAATTACTTTGTTTACAAAAACATTCTTTTTAATCAATTATTTTACCATATGCCTTTAATATTTAGTCGTGAGGTCTTCAAACACTTCAATAGGCACTGTAATTTCCAATATTATATTTCAATGATCAAACTATTGAGATCACTAATATTAAAAGCTTATTATATTTCAGAATCTAAAAACATTTAACATTTTTTATTTTATTTGTAAGAATTGTCTCTAGATATTAATAACAATAAGTATATTAAGGGTGAAGTAAGTTTTTTTTAAGAAAAAATACACTTATGTGCTTGGTCAATGGTTTATACTATGTTGACAGAAAAATAAGTTGTTGTTTTTTTGTTTAATGATTTTTTTGTAAAATTACGAAATATTTATTTTTTTAATAAATATATATTTACATATACTTTTTGTTTGAATATACTTGTTTATGAAAAAAAAATTGTTTGTCAAAATATATATGATGTAAAATAAGAATTAGATTCTAATCAATAACTTTATTATTGTTTTAATTGGAGAATTGATTTTTAATGTATCTAAAATTATTTTCATTTATAAAAATGTATAATTTTAATAAAATATATCTAAAATAAAAATATTTGAGAAAGAATACATTTTTTTTCATTAAGCACATTTTTTAGATAGAAAGCTGAAATAAATTTTTTTGCATTGATAATACTGGCTTTTTTTTATTATTTGTAAACTTGTTAGACAATAATTTATTTTTAAGATTATTTTCAATATTTGAACTTATGGTTTTAATAAAATTTAACTAAATCATAAAGATTTGAAGATAAATATTTTTTTTTAATTAAAAATATAACAGAAGTAAAAGAATGATTTGTGTCTTCCTGTATAAAAAGCTAAACACTACCATTTTTTTCTTTTAATAATTTATAAAATGTGTATTACAGGTATTTCAACTTTACACTCTAATTCTTTGATTTTCATGTTGTAAAATATGTCTTAAACATAAACTAAATATTATTTTAACATAAGACTATTGTTATTCATAAAGAATGTACCATCCATTATAATAAAATTATTAAATATCTGGTTTACCAAGAATACATTTTATAAAGAAAATAGTAAATATCTATACCTTATTTATTTAAATTTATACAGCCAGGACAGTATTAGCAGTAGCCAAAACTCACTTCTCTTATCTCAGGTTAAGAATTTAATAAACACTGCAAAAAACTATATAAACTACAAGCAAGTGACATCTCTTTAACATTTATATGAAACACATAACATATATCATGACAATCTTAAAATTATTTCATTTTTTTAAAAGCTATGATATCATAACATTAATATGTCTTTGTATTTTTGTGTTTCTGGCTTGCCTAACTGTAAACTATTTTAACTAGTTTCTTTTCTTTTTTACAAAGGGTATTGTGATATTACTCTATGGCTGCAAAAAGAGAGGATGCTATTAACTAAAATGTTACTCTGAGAATTTAAGAATCTGAATAAGATAAACTGTTAATGTCTATTTCATATTATTGCAACTGTTATTACTATGTGAGTATTCATATAGTAAGCAAACATGAGTGACATTCTATATTTACCATTATAGTTAGTTTATTTGCCTTTTAGGAATGAATTCAAGAACAAAAGACATTCACTTGCCTAATAGTTTTTTATTAAAACAGCAATTGAGTTTTGTTAAAGGCATACATATTTATGTGAATGAATTTTATTAGATAATTGAATCATGACTGGAAACAACTAAAAATGGTTCTTATTCTCAGGTCAGGGTAATGGTGGGTGATTGAAGGCAGAAGATGCTAGGAATCATTCAATTATGGTCCACATTGCCATTTAAAGATGAATTTTTATTTAGCTATTTAAAACTGTAGTTCATATTCAAATAAAAATGATTGCATAAATTGGGAAATCAATCTATTATTAAATGAATTCTTGCTGAAATATGTGAAGTTATTAGAAAGATAAAAGAATAATTAATTTGAAAAACTGAACATATGCTTTGCTAAAAAGGCAGAAATATTATATTTATTAAAAATATAAAGTAAAATAACAGCATTGTGGAAATTGACTGTATATCAAAAAAGTGACAAGATTAACTATTCAATTTAATAGAAGGAAGTAAAAGCAGATAATTTAGATTTATGCCCCCAAAATTTCTTAATGTGATAAAAGAACATTTTTATGTAGAAGCACGGTATACTTTTGTTCACAGTAAGCATTTTAAAATTGTTACAACAGACATTTTTCCACTACTAGGAGAAAGTAATTGTTTTTCTTTCTGCTTTATTTTTAAGCAAAATAAACATTATAATGTTATAAGGTATCGACTAATTAGACCTGCTGTGACATTTTATGTATGTATCTTCAGCTGATAACTTTTTAATCTTGTGATCTTGTCAAATAACATGAACACCAGAACTTCCAACTAACCCAAATCATAAATTTGTAAAAATGGATGCTGTGTATGTCATTTCATGACATTTTGATATGCATGTAGAATGTTACAGCAGTTCTAATTCATAACACCAATCACATCAGACTAATATGTAAATCTGAGAAAGTATATTTTTTTAACAATGCAAAAAGTATAAATTTGTAAACAAAAATAATGAAAACACATTACAATAGTAAATAAAAACAGGTAGTTGTGAGTTTTTAAAATGGCATTCTGTAGTCATAAACATCCGTCCCTACTAAAGATAAGTACAGCATTCTATTGATGCAAACATGGGCACAAACCCCCAATTTTTACTTAATATTAAAAACTACTATGTACAAAAAAATACAAAATAGACACTAAAGCAAAATTTAAAAAAAGGACATTTACTACTACATCTATATTCAACTCCTTAAAAATCAAAACATTCTTACCATGTATATATAACTGGAATTGTCATGATGATCTCTCTGCAGAAAGCTTTTGAACATTACTACTTCATTTTAACTGTATCCTTCTTGATAGCAGGCAGCAATTGCCAAATTTTAATCATGATACTTACAAATCCAAAATAATAAGTATATTAACTGCAAAATGAACAGGAAAGCAAATAAAAAAATAGTACATCTATTAATTATGTTGGACATATCAAAAACAAAAAACTATGGCTGGCTCAGGCTTTACAAAATGGAGGATTAATTCACATATATTTATGTGATCTAACACCTACATGAGATCTTGATTGAGAAATGTGTCTAACTATATTTATTTTGTTAAAAAAATATTAAACTTTTATCAAAATGGAAACAATGTGGTGGTCTGATATTTTTTGATAACACCCAGAATGCAAAGGAAACCATCATCTATGGTTGAATCATCTATGGAAGATCATAGTTCTTCAGTTTTATATGCTTTCCAGCAATGTAAATAAATTGCCAAGCCCTCTTCCACATTTTATTTGATCAATTCCATCAGAGTTTCCATAGTTTTATTCTCAATTACCATGATGAAACAGTCATAGCTCTCCCTGCCTGTGTTTGTGATGGCAGGATTCCATATTAAAAACTCACACCTACCTGTTTTTATTTAATATTGTAATGTGTACAAATTTATCACTTAATTTTGTCAGAAGTTCTGTTAAACACATTATTTGATGAGATTGCAAGGTTTGGCAGGATCACAAGGTATGGTGTGAAAGGCACAACAGGTTTAATATGTAAGTACCTGTTATAATTTTATTTTATAATCTATTAAAAACATAATTTAAAATATAAATATCACAGGACATTCTTTTGTGATAAAGTATTTGACATCATATAAATATTTATTTCAATAATTTTTATGTAAAATCCATAACATTACATAATTAAAAATAAATATTAATATGTTATAATATGTTGGACTATTTTTATCATCTATCATTAAATGTTGAATGTCTAGAATATAGATAATGGAAGTAGTCCAAGATATGATATCTAATGTCATTATCACAAATCTTCAGGCAAATAATAAACATTAATAATTTATAAAAGGAATAATAAACAAATAAATGAAATGAAATTTTTTTTAGATATTACATATTATTAACACATCAAAAAATAAATAAATGCAAATAGTAAAACAAAAATAACACTCATTTTAATTTGAAATTTATGCTTTTTTTTTTTTAAAAAAAAATATTAAGAATAACATTTTATCATTTCTCATATAAATAAATGACTTCTTTTCTACAAACATTTCTAATTAGTCTTTTAAAAGCTTTCTAAAAATATTCTAATTAATTTAATTGAAAATCAAGTTTCCTATATTAGTAATCTTGCTATTAAATTAAAATTCCAAAAATACTATCTCAATTTATAATCACCTCTTCATTCCTGTTTTGTGAAGATCTATATTTATCAATGTATAAAATCCTTAATTATTATTTTGTAATTAAAATTTTTCATATTTATCATACTTTTAATTCTTATGTTGATATTTTTTATTCACTAAAAATTTTTGTCATTAAAATATTGCCTCATAGTGATGCATGTCTATGTAATTAGTATTTAATTTTTTTAATTTATGATTTATTCATTTTATCTCCTTTCTGAAGCATTTATTATTATTAAAATTTAATTGATTATTTATATTTGCTTTCTATTTTAAAAACATATTATTTCAATATTTGATTTGTGCTTATTTTTTGTATAATTGGCAATCCTCATTGTTTATAATATAAATCTATATTTATTTTATGCATTTTAAAGTTATTTTTATTGTTAATGCTTTTACTTACGTATTTTTCGTAAAATTTTATTTTTTATTATTTCATTTTTTAATTATCAGAATAAATTTTTATAGTGATAATAATCCAATTTTTTATTGTTTTCTTTGTGGACATTGTCAATATCTGACTTTCAATTTGTCATTAAACTATAATTACCATTTCTATAAGTATGCCATTTTTTATTACTTTATTTATTTTAATATCCTCAAAATTTATTTCACCATTTTCCTCCTTTTTATGTTAAATTTTATATTGCTTTGTACATTATTAATATAATAATAAAATAATTATTTCCAATAAAAATTTAAAAATAGTCATTTACAAAATATGCTAAGATAGTATAAATTTATTAAAACATTATTTTTAGATTATAATATAGAAGCAGTTTATAAGATTATAAGAAAATGTTGTCTTTGGCTCATTTTAAAAGTATAATTTATCAAATTAATTATTATATGTAGATATATTAAAATTTGAATTATTACTGGTATTTTTTTGCACCACAGTTAAAGCAATGATGTTATTTGTTATTCATTGTTTATGATAACCATTGTTTAATCAAAAAGTATAGATTTTATTCAATGTTTTCCTTATATATAATACAATATTCATAGAGTTTTATCTGACAATAAAAATAATCTATTTTTTGTGCATATCAATTAAACAAATATCAGTAAATTATCACAAGAGATGTTTTTATTAAACAGTAAATAAATTTGTCATTAGAAATTTTCATTATGTATGCATAACAAACTTTCACCAGAAAATGGATTTATTGAGTAATGGTTGGCAAACTATAACTAGAAATGTTTTTATCAGGCAGGGGTCAGCAACTGTTACTAGAGATATTTTTATTAAGCAGTACTCAGTAAATTATTACTAGAGATGACATAGTTAGTGAACTGTCACTAGAAATATTTTATTAAGCAGACGACAGTGAACTGTTATTAGAGATATTGTTATTAAGCAGGGAAGAGTGAAACAAATGTTATTATATTGTAATAAAAAAATAAAAAACCAATTAAAATATTTTCTGGTAATTATATAAATAAAATTTCCCTAGAATGTAATCTGTTTTCAGTTTGTTCAAAAGTATATTTATGGTTGTGATGATAAAGTCAATCTAAATAATTGCATTGTTATTCCAAGCATTATACCCTTTTTTAATGAATTAGATTATAGTATGACCAAAGTAGATAATTTTAAGCTGCTCATTCAGATCTAATTTGATCAAGTATCTACTTCTTCATCTTCCTTGCTGTTCATAGAATTCTCAAACCTTTCACCAGCAGTACAGTTCAAATGTATCAATATGTCCTGTTATTGTTGTTTCAATATCCAGCTTTCACATTGTGGCATATTGTCAAAATATACAATTAATACTAAATTGAAAGAAAATAACAAAAATATTATTTTGCAGATAATTGTCAAACTTTCTGCACTCTCAACTTTTACATTGTAATTTGTTAATGAGTATTATTGTATTAGTCATTTATTAGGATAGCGATTATCCTATCATTCCTAGCCAAAAATATAAACTTTAAGCAAAGCTAAAACCATTAATATAAATTTAAAAAATACTGCAAAGAAGCTTTATATGCAGAAAATTTATGAGAATTATCAATAAATATCAACAATTTGTATCATTGCTTTAGCAAAAAAGATATGTTTAGTGATTTTAGCATCTCTAATTTGTTTCAAATTGAAATGGCTCCAATATATACAGAAAGTGCGCAAAATATTTGAAATATATAACATACATTGTTATGATATAAAGCTCATTAAGTATATAATGGGATTCTAAAAGGAAATACTAAAATAAATTATATTAAATAGCAAGCAATATCACATGACCATTTATAATGGTCAAGTATTATCATTTGATCATAGTACTTTATACATAGTTAAACCCACCTATTTTCAAACAGCAATTACTCACATATATTCAACTTATCTGTATAAAGAAAAGGAATATGAATATTTTCTATTCATTAGCATAAAACTAACTTTACTTCTTTACTAAATTTATTAAAATATAATTATTATTATATTATGTGAATTGCATAAAAAAGAAATAGCTTTCATTCATTAACAGCAAGTAAAATAATATAAAATTAGTGGATATCTCTTTCTTTAAATACTACTAGAAATATGATGTTTTTAAATAATACGTACTTTATAAAAATGTTTTGAATATAAAAACATGCTATAAATATGTTTATTAAAGAAGTCATATACACCATAGCAATAAAGATTTATGACTTTATTTTAAAAATTGAGTCATATTTTGAATTATGCAGAATTTTGTGGATTACGTTATTTCTATAAGATAAGCTATTTGAACTTTACATATAAATAACATTTTATATAAAATTAAAAGCTGTAATGATTAAAATTCAATTGGAATGAAAAACATTTGAAAATTGAATACTTTTTATAACCAACAAAAATGGATGTTGTAAAACTTTGCAATTGTTTTCTTTATTCAGCAATCAGAAGTAGGTTATGAACTTATTTTTAGATATCACAAAAAGTCTAATTATTAGACAATTTTTTTTTAAACCAGATTAGAACCTAGAACATTTTTCAATTTTACTTAGTTCAGATTCAAATTTAGGTTGTATGCAACACAATTATCTTACTGCTGCACCTTGAAGCATGTTCGCATATACAGATTTTGTATTATCTGTACTTTATTAACAGTTTTAAATCTTTATAAGGTTTTATAAGTCCATTTTGTATGTTGTTGTTTTTAAATAAATTACTAAACATTTGTTGTTTCTTTTTAATTAAAAAAAAACAACTCACGCTTATTAAAATAATTTAGGAATTCCTGAATTTAATGCTTAATTAAATTGTTATCTATTTAAAATGATCAGTTTGCTTATTTTGTGATCTACATCATTTCTCAAACAATCCTGGCATTGTGCCTCTTTTCTTTATAAATGTTTCTTTTTTATATATATATTTTTTTCAAACTATTTTTACTTTGTCACAACAAATGAAAGGGATAATTAAAGTATTTTTAGTTTTATTTATAACACTTTAGAATTAAAATGATTTGCATGTTGATGTGTTGGTTTTATTTATTGTTTCGAAACTACATAATTACTAGGCAAAAGCGATCACATCTTTCAAATGCAAAACACAGTTAAATAAGTGCCCCCTCGCCTTCTTCCAAAAAAAAAAAGTTTTTTTCATACCCATGCAGTAAGTATTTGGTTAATATGTTATATAAAAATAACAATATATAAAACTAGTCACATGCAAAGCAAGTTAAGTGGGGGGGGGGGATGAAATACCGGTCACGCATTTGATTGAAATTAAAGCAGTGTTTACTAAATTGGCTAGCTTGCATGTAAAGCATAATAATGAGTAAATAAACATATCTTCATCATCATGGATCGATCTATTGCAGGATGGTCTTTCTAAATCCATCTCTGATCTCTAGCCTCTCTTCTCCATATCATCCCAGCATATTTTATTATTTCATCCATCCATCTGACATGTAGTCTCTTAGTGGTCTTATTGCAATTTCTAGAAATCCAGTTTAAGATTTCAACCGTCCATCTATTATCCTTTTGAACAATATGTCCAATGTAATTCCAATGTTTTAATTCTTTCAATGATGTCAATGACACCTGTTTGTTCTTTCATCTATGTTTTTTGTACTCGATCTTGTTTTGCTACTCCTAACATGTGTATCTCCATACTTTGTTGAGTGATGTGAAATCTCTATATTACTTTTTTCATTAAGTGTCCGAGTCTCAGATCCATAAGAACTGGTAAAACACATTAAAAACTTTTTTTTCAAACATAGGCATATTTAATATGAAGTTATTTCCATCAAAAGCACTCTGACAAAAAGATTTATAGTTGTTAATTTTTTCTAATTCCTCATTATCAATCTTTATTTTCTTCTTTTGAGAAATCCATTGAACATTATTTATCTTTAGTTCTAATTTCTTATTTTCATCTGGCAATTCTTGCAACACTATCTGAAATGTTAAAGCATTATTTACAAAAAAAGTATATCATCAGCAAAATCTATCTTGTTTACTTTTGTTTCCTTAGCTTCTCATTTTAATCCACAAAAACCTGTTGCAAAACAGCTAAAAATGTTTTGGAGATAATGGAGTCTCCCTGCTGTAAATTATTTTTAATGTTAACCATTATGCAATTTAATTGTTATTGTTGCATTTTAATAATATTTTTCAAAATGTAACAATATTCTGTATCTATATCTTAATGATCTAATGTTTTAATCACTGAAAAAATGCTTATAGAATCAATTGCTTTTTTATAATCTACAAATCCAAAACATAATAACAACTCATATTCATTGGTCCTTTCTATAACTTCTCTCAATACTTGGATATATGGTCCATTATATTCAAACCACTTTTAAATCTACTTTGAGTTTTGCTTTTTTTGGCTGGTTAAAATCCAAAATTTGCTATAGACAATTTGCAACTATCTTGGTAAAATTTTTGTATAGAACTGATAAAAGACTAATAGGAATGTAATTTCTAATATCTTCTTTATCACATTTTTAAAATATTAATATTATTACTGCATTTGTCCAATCATCTGGTACAACTTTATCATTTAGTATATAACTTTACCAAAAATTTTCTATTTCTTTATCTGCTTTAAAGAAATTGATTATAATTCCATCATTGCCTGGAGCTTTTCTATTGTTCATAAATTTAATCACACACCTAATTTCATTTAAAATCCTGGACCACTTAGGAGATACTTTTCTTTATTCTTTATTGCTATAATTCTTGACAACTCTTCAACATTTTATGATATCATATTCTTTTTGGTAATAGTTTCACCCTTTATTATGAAATAAGTTTTCTACCAATATCAAGATATTGCTTTACACTTTTGAGACTTTTATTTTTTTCTATAGCTTTTTTTGCTAATTCACAATTATACATCATTGTCAACTCCTTTTTTCAGACCATTTTACAAAACTTTAGATATCTTAATACATCATTTTTATATATTTTTGTATTTCTTCTTTTTTTTCATAAATAGCTTGATTCAGTAAAAATTTTACTGGTCAGTTGCTGCTTTTTTGTATCAGCTAACTTTATTATAATTTTTAAAAGTGTATCAGTTGTCTTTCTCTTGATTTTGTTCAAATCTGAATCATATCAAAACCTGTTAATATTTAAAAACAATTTGTAAGTTCTAGTTTAAATTCATTGGAATACTGTTAAAGATTAGGAATATCAATTGTGAATACTGGGTTTTCTTAATAATTTTTGTCTCCAGTTTTGCATTAACATGTACCTTACATCTCACTAATCAATGATCACTTTCTGTGTTGAATTTATCAAGTACATTATAATCTTGAAATACATATTTTCTTTTAGGGTACCTTCATTTGGATGCTTTCAGGTCTATTTCTGTTTAGCATTTTTCTCAAAAAAATAATAATCATAATATAAAAGATTTTGTTCTTTCTGCAAACTCCACAAATCTATGTCCTCTCTCATTTCTATCACCATAACCAAATTTATCTATAGGACTTTTATCTTTCAATTATTTACCAGTTCTAGTATTAAAGTCTCGATGACAATTTTACAATGTTGTTTGGCCTGATCAAAACCCTTTTGTATATCCATTTAAAAAATCTCTACTTCTTCATCACAATGAGATCTTGTTACAACATAAACATAAATTATCTGCATTTGGTATCTATCATTAAGTTAAATAACTAATCTTGCTACTATTTCTGACACACCATCAATATCAACAATGTTGTTCTTCACCTTTTATTTATAATAAATCTTATTCCATTGTACTTCCAATGTTTGTTTCTTTGTAGTAGAGTACATGACCACTTTTTATGTCCTCTCTCATTTCTATTACCACAATCATATTTACATATAGCACTTTTATCTTTCAATTGCTTACCAGTTCTAACATTAAAGTCTTCCACAACAATTTTAAAATGTTATTCAGCCTGATAAAAACCCTTTTGTACATCCATATAAAAAAATCTTTACTTCTTCATCACAATGAGAACTTGTTACATCATAAACATAAATTATCTGCATTTGGTATTTATCATTAAGTTAAATAATTAATCTTGCCACTATATCTGATACATTATCAATATCCACAATATTGTTCTTCCACTTTTTATTTATAATGAATCTTATTCCATTGTATTTCCAATGTTTGTTTCTTTGTAATAGAGTACATGGCCACTTTTTAAATCAATTGTCTCTTCTTCTTTTCTTCTAACTTCACAAAGTAAAGAATGTCCTATTTAATTATTAGATAGTTTTTCCAATTCTTTCAATCTACTTGAAAGCGATCTGCAGTTATATGTACCTAAATAAAAGATTGTCATCAAATGGCAATCTGGATCCACAATAAAGGACATTTTTAGTACCTTCCTTGGCTTTATAGTTGCTTGGTAATAAAAACCATGATTGTAAATACCCGATCTATTAGGGAAAAAAACAAAGTTTATTCACATACACACATTCAAACTATCTTCAAAAAAATTCAACTGGTATTATAGTTAAGAGCTATCAGACATGAGTGTTGATGAGAAGCCCATCCATGTTTGCATACTATCTAAATATCCCATTGCTATAACAGCTACAACAACAAAGATAATAATGTATGAAGTCAATAGTAAAATTTTTCCCTGCTTGGTTCTGTCAAGGCCTCAAAGAAGAATCAAAGAGTCCCCTCAAACCCAGGACAAAATTGATATTTTTCAGGATTGGCTATAGTTGGTCATCTGGACATTTTAATTAAATTACTTTTAATCATTGAATTATATTGTTATTAGTTTGTGTGTCATTTATAAATATAATTTTATGTTTTACATACTTTAACTTTTGTTTTGTACTTAAATATTTTTATTTTAAAATACTATTTTTTATTTATACATTACACACACACACACACACACATATATATATATAAATAAAAACCATCAAGTACTCTTGACTCTCTCCAATAGCTCTTATAGAGAAACAGTAAAAAAAAAAAAATATTATTCAACAGATAAACATTTAGATGATTTTTAATATTTACACACTACCTATTTAAAAATAACTAGATATCCACTTACTGATCAATATTGAATGATTATCAAGATTTGCAATGTGATGGAAAAGAATTCTAGAATGGATTAAAATGTGGTACATTTGAAATTTTTTATTTCGTCTAGATTCAAACTTCAGTTATTGTTATGATAGATCGATGTATTACCATACATTATGAGGTACTTCATTTAAATCAATCAATAATAAATTAGAAATAACCGCAAGAGACAAAATAGCGTGGTATTTATCTCATTATAAAATTATTTTGTATTTCGCAAATAAAAAAAGAATAAAGTGTATTTAACACATTAAATACGTTTAAATTTTGTGTTTTTCAGACAATTAGGTTCTAATGTTTTGATTTCGAGAGTAAGATTGATTAAAAATAATGTTTCTAAACTTACAATAATTTTAGTATTATAAAATTAATGAAATATGAATTTTTAATTTTTCTTTCTGCACAAAAATATTGCCAAGTAAAACCATTTTTTAAATGTAACTTGGAACTATTTATCCATTCTTTGCATATCTGTTAGTATTGAATTCCTTTTTAAATAGTAACGTGATGGTTATCTATGTAATGGACCATCGTTCAGCTCTGTTCTTAGCAATAAACTATTCTATTTATTATTATTTAAATTCAAATTTATGATAATGCATGCATACGCTTATATAACATACTCGTTTATACACACACTTAAATTTTTTTTATTGCCAATCAAAAAAAAAAAACAAATAAAACTAAACATTAAAATTTAAATTTTACTTCAATTATTTTAGATGGCTGGCTGCTACTCAGTTTGAACCCACTGATGCTAGAAGAGCATTTCCATGTTTTGATGAACCTGCTATGAAAGCAACATTTGATGTCACTTTAATTAGAAAACATAACATGGTGTCATTATCTAACATGGAAATCAAGAATCATGTTAAAAGGCAAGTTTAATTTTTTTTTATTACATTTTTTATGGTTGTGTTTTAATGAGACTATTTTTTTTTTTGGAGTCCATTTACTGAAATGAAAATAGATTGATATAATTAACTTTTTTTTTAATAATGTATAAAAATAGTAAGCTAATATTACATATAATATAAATATTATACTAATATAGAAATATGTATTTGTAATATACATATAATATAAATTTTCAATAAAAATAAATTCCATATATCTTATCATGATACCTTTTCCATTATTTTTTATTCTCTGTTTATTCTTTACATTAGTGTCATATTTTTCTTTTAGTCTGTTTTTTTTATTATCTCTGCTCCCTTTTATAACACTTAAGTTTTCTTTATAACTATCTATGATTTTTATGACTTTATATATACTTTTTCCAACTCTATAATAATATATCTTTTCTTATTCATTTATCTAAAAACTTATTTTTATTTTCATTTTTCTCCTTATTTATATTACAAATGTTTCTGGATATTTTTTATTTTACTTTTGTTTTAGTTATCTATATATCTTCTCTGTAGAGTGTCATATTCTAAAATATAAAGTTAGTAATACAAACATAGGTTAATATTAATTTTCAAGTATAAAGATATATAAAAATTATTAATACTGTCTTAGTACTGATGCTTTATCTAGATAAAGAATTAGTGATTATTAGAATGATTAGATCTTTATCGTTCAGTTTTTACCTGTTACGTTGATATTATGAATAATTTAAGCAGATACTAAATTACTTTTATCATTATTTTATAAACAATATGGAGTTATTAACCAAGAATTCTATGAATGATTGTAGATCTCACTACATATTTAACTATGGAAAATTTATCATGAATTCTTCTTTTTGGGGAAAATATAAGAATTGAGATCTTAAAGACTGCATAAAATTTGACATAAAAGGTGTGTAGAATTAGATAGTATTTTCTTCAGGCCTGCCACATGACTAAGAAGTGCTTTTGTGCAAGATAAATTGATGCCCCCCCCTCACATGCTATGAAATATAATTTATAAATTATAAGACATTTTTTCCAGTACTTTCTGAAAAAAAACTTATTTAGCTTTAGTCATGTAACGTATTTAGTAAATACTGTATGTGTTTTATTTATTTATTTTTATAAAATAAACATGTAGACAGAGGGAGATTAAGTGGTAAGCAAACTAATCAGCTATTTACTAAGAGGCCCCAAGATCTTAAAATATCTTTTCATTAGGATTTGAGAAAAATGATGTTTTTTGTATACAATCAACTCATCTATAACATGGTATTATGTAAGCTTTTGAAGGGATTTCATTTGAGTTTTGGCAGAATTCTAACTTTTAACTAGACAGCAGATGATAAAACTAGTATAGCATAAATAGGCCTATATTAAGTATATATATATGAAAAACAAAAAACAAGTTAAAAACTTGCTAATGCTTGTATTTATGTCAACAGATGGCGTTCTACCAAAAACACCGTCAAGCGCTTGACGGTGTTTTTGGTAGAATGCCATCTGTTGACATAAATACAAGCGTTAGCAAGTTTTTAACTTGTTTTTTGTTTTTCATAAATGTACCTTTGAGGTCTTTCTAGCAATGATATATATTGCAGAGGCTTCTACTATGTGGTGATGCTGAACTGAGATCAGACCCATATAGCTAACTGGCTTGCTATGCTGAGTTTGAAGACATTACGTATCTAAAAGATTCACGCTTGCAAGCTGAATAGAAACTGTTTCCTAAATGCTCAGAGTTTGTGTTTAGATCTAGTTTCTAAAATTCCTGTCTTTCACTGATGATAGCAAATAGCTTGAAATCATGATCTGAAAGTGGAATTAAAGTTAGAGATAGTAAATGCGTGCTCTGACGTTTATGTAAACATACGCTTGACAGTGTTTTTGGTAGAACGCCATCTGTTGACATATATATATATTTATTTATTTAATTACACAAAAAATTCACCCCCTCCCAAAATAATAATTTGATTTAAATACTCTGCTTTTGAAAAAATTATCGTAAATAAATTTTGCTGTTTTCCTGAAGCTGATTTATCTCCAGAGGGTTTTTTCTGAATTATATTTTGATTGGAGATAGGTACAAATGAATTTTCTTATTTAACATCTTAACAACATTATCATTAAAAATATATTTTTATTAGGCATTGTTTGCGAGGCTAAAAATTTTCAAACTATTTTACAAAACATGTTGTACATGAATTTACAATAAGAGAAAATATCATAGTCAATTCATTTTATGTCATATGTGTAGAGCCTTTTCAAATATTTTTTGATTGGAATTTATCAATAGAAGAAAAAAATAACGCAGTAATAAAGTTTAAGGATAGTTACAAAAATGACATTGATATTTGTAATTTTGAAGATGAATTTGACCATTTTTTAATATTTCTAAAAGAAAATTAGGACACCGTAAAAAACACACTAGACATCTATTGGGCCACCAAAGAAATATCTTGCACATTTTAAATGTTGAAATATTGTTGAATTTTTTTTTAACAATTCCCTTATCTAATGCATCAGGAGAAAGACCATTTTCTGTTTTAAAGTGTGCAAAAAATTAGGAGTACGATGGGAGAAGAAAGATTAAATAATATGGCCATTCTGTATATAAAGCAGGAAATTTTAAGCCAAATTGTCATTGCAAAAATAATTGATGGATTTGCAAAAAATAAAGCAAGATGAAAATTCATGTAAAATATATATATTTTTAATAAATTAATTTAATGTGTTATGATATGAAATTTTTGATTACTTTTCTTTTTTGTTAATAACTTAATGAGAGTTTTCTTGAATTTTTTTTTCTAATTTGAGTTTGAGGGCCCTGAAATTTTTACTGCTTGGGGCCCCCACTTGGTTTGATCTAACTCTGCATGTAAAATAAAACATATGCTAAAATAAAACATTATTGTTTAAAAAGTAATTTTTGAAACAAATTAAATAATATCTTAAAACAAAAATATTTATTTAATTAACTTATTTATTCAGTATACTGAATGCTTTCTATATAAGTAATGAGAGGGATTTGAACTTAGGATTTTTCAGTCTATATTCATCCTCTACTCTATCTTAAACAACTGACACACATATGTGGTCATGTGTGTTGGTTGCTTGACATGGAGCAGAGAGTGAATATAGATTGAAAAATCCTAAGTTCAAATCTCTCTAGTTACTTAAATATTTATTTAGTAAATTTGTAGTTTTAAATTTTTTTTTTTTTTCAAAAGTTTTCATATTATTTTTTGGACAATCTTGTGAAAATCTTAGTGCAGATAAAAAATATCTGCAAATTAGGCAATTTTGCACTGCTCCCATCCAATGCAATGCCTTCTCAGGCCTACTCTTATATTATAGAAGTAACTAAATAATATATAAATTATTTACCAAATGGTATGTACAACCAGAATATGATTTTTTGGAAGGTTTTACTTTTGAGCTCCATTTTGCTCACTTGCTGATCAGTAATTCATTAAAATTTAACCCTTGAAGAAGGTGGAACCACCTTTTTCTTATAAAAAAATCTGTCTTGGGTTGCAACTTGAGAGCTTCCTATACAGTCATCATTATATCTGATTGGTACGAACATTTTAAAATGTGCATGCAAGAAGGTTTCAGCCTTTCACTTAAATTATGAAAACCCATTGAAAATCTACCATGCATAAATTTATTTACATTTTTTATTATCAAAATTATATTCTTTCAATGATAAAATATTTACATTATTATTTAATTTTTATATATAGAGCTTGCAAAATAAGCTCTTAACAAGCTTATTAAATTAGATCATATGACATCTGACTTGATTTTTTTTGTAATTTTATTTAATTTTTATATGCTGTTGTTTTCTATTAATAACTATAATTTATAATATATATAATTCGATATTAGTTTCATACTTACATTGTTTATTGTCAAATAACCTTAATGTTTTATTAGAACCAGCCAAAGTAGGTCAATTTTAAATAACACAACTGACAGAACTCTTATATCCCATTCTTGCTAAGCCTTCTCTGTTTTAAATATCTTTTTGTTATTTTTCATCACATTCACACCTTCATCTTAAAATGTACTTTTTTTTCTTCCATATGTCATAGCATCGCCGCCGGGACGCGAACCCACAACCGTCTGCAACCAACTACTTGCTTGCATGGCTGCTGCGATATCTCTCGGCTAACAATACAAGCTTTGTTTTAAAAATCCTTTTACTATTTTTAATTCATGGAAAACTTGTTTATGTTTTTTATTTAAAAATAATAATGTCACTTATTTTTGTTCAATAAAATATATTTACCATGATTGCTGGTTTAGTATGAAATACTTATATTGGTGATTATTTATCTTTTCAACATATATGTGTTCAAGTGTATCAGTGTTATGAGATGGTGTGGAGAGTGGTGGATCGTGTGAAAGTCTGTGTTCATATACTCTATATACTACTGTATAATTGTATTTTTTAACACTTATTAATAACTAAGTCATATTATATATATCATTGATACACTTTATTATGCAGTTTGATAATTAGATATTTAGCCAGGCAAAAAATTAAAATTTTCTTACATGAAAGAAATAAATATTTTGTTCAGATTTGCGTCATGGTGTTAATTACCATGAATTATGAGTTTTTTAGCTAGAGGACAAGTAAAAAGTTAATATTACATTTAAAAAAACAAAACAAAAAGATAATATCATTATTAAAAATAGGAAAACCTATTTAATATCTGAATTTTTTTTACAGTACAAGCTTTTTCAGACTGCACTCCAATATGTAATATATAGGGGGTTTGAACTCAGGAGTATGAGATAGTGTGAATAGTTGAAGGAAAACCTATTTAGTAAAATGTGTAAAAAGATAATATGGAACAGTAATAACAAAAAAAAAAAAAGATAACACTATTTAAAAAATGTAAGCTCAACATAGCATCAAATCCAAACCCAACATTTCTGGAATGAACATTACTACTACTCCCAAGTGAGCAACATATTTAGATCTTGTAAAACATTATTGATAAAGATAATTTCATCACATATAGAATTATTATAATTATGAGACAATTTTTTTAATTTTATTTTAAAATAAATTATTAATAATAATATGTTACTTTTTATATAAATTAGATTGTTCAAGTAAAAATGATTGGGAAATCTAAACATTTTTATTTACATATAAAAGTTATTAATTATAATAATGAAAGGGCATCAGCCTCTTTGGTTTTGTGTAATGGTAGAGTATATATGAAATATATTTTGAGGCTAGAGCAATTGCTATAATAAGTTTAAATAAATAAATATTTCTTTTATATTTAAATAATAACCACAATAATGTGTTTCTAAAAATAAAATGATTTGTAAATCTGAACATTTACATAAAACTTTTATTAACTATTACAACAAAATGGCATCAGTCAGTTTGGTTTAGCATAATGGCAAGAGTATAATGTAGTATATTTCTAGCTTGTACTTAGAAATTCGAAGCCCAGATAAATGGCTCAAATAAGTTTAAGTAAAGAAGTATTTCTCTTATATTTAAATAAAAAATATTACCATTCAGAATGTATTTTTAATGATGAAATGATTTGAAAATGTAAACAATTTTATTTTTATATAAATTTTATTAATTATCTTGGTGTCTTGGCATTCCAGTAATGAAGCACCTTTGTGCTCTGCACAACTGCACACCCGCAGACTGCAGTTCTGATTTCCTTCAACATATTAACTGAAAATATTTTTATTTAGTATTAGTTTTGCATCTTTATCTAATCTATCTGTAAATAATGTTTTTAGATTTTTTAAAAATTTCAGGGATTATTACAATTTATAAAAATGAAGATAAGCAATGTTTTAAAGACTACTGTGAATCAGTTCTGTTTTATGCACTTTGTCTTAACTTAAAATGAGTATTAATAATAAACATGGTATATTTTTTAAAACATACTACTTATTTTGAAATAAATAAGTCTGCTTCAATGATAGACTTAAGAGCTAAAAGTTTTTGGATTATAGCTTAACCTATTGCTTTAATATCACACGATCCTCAAAAATTAATCACATGATCTTCAAAAATTAATTGCTTAATTTTATTTTGTGTAGTTCAGCATAGAGGTAGACTGATAGATTCAAAGGTTTTTATCTTGAAGTTCATTTCTAGTATACTTCAAACATTATGAACTTACACATTCATAATTACAGACAAAGTTATGAATTCAGATCTATTCACCATAATTAAAAATATTAGAAATGTTGCATATGCTTTTATAAAATCTATTACAATGGGTAGTAATTATTTTGAAGATAATTTTTTTTTTTTTTACAAACTACCATTATTGAAAAATTTTAAAAATCCTTACATTAGGATTATTCATAGACAATAAAAGATATTAAAAATTATACTATTAAACTCTGTTTAAATCAAACATACAATAATTACTTGTATTTAATAAATAATCAACTGCAACTTAATGATAAATGATCCATCATTATGAGTAAATAATTTAGGGTTACCCATCAATACAAGATGAGTCACAGTTGTTCTTAATGACTTTTTTAAATTTTAAATATAAATATAATTGTATTAGCAGACATAATTCTTTTTGTTTATTCTCTCCAGATCTATTTTTATGATTTTGAGTGAGCAAGGATTATTAGCTGCCTTCAGTGAGGAGTAGAATTTTTTGTGTCCACATCAAAAAGCCACCTTTACTTTTATATTATTTAAGCTAATAATCTGAAATTCAAAGGCATCTTAAGATTTTGAATCCAAGTCAACTTGTTTATATAGTTATATAATGAAACTACATCAATAACTATGATAAAACTCAGTTTTGTGCTAATTGTAGGTTCCAATGATAAAAAATTATTGAGTACTAAATGAACATTAAATGGATGTTCAATAAAAATATAGAAACAACTATTGCTATTTTAAGTATTAATAGATAGCCAAGAAAATCATGTGTTTTTTCTGGTATTTACAATTTAAATATATTTTTTTATAATATAAGGTGAAAATATTAAAAATGATTTGGAAGTAAAAATGTGGTAACAAACAATTGGGGAAAGCATGGCAAATAGAGTTTTCCTGAAAATTTGAGATGATGGTGTTTTAGTTGTATTTTTTTATTGGACTGTTTCCATCATCCAATATGAGTATTGAGTGTCTTTAAAAAAATTTAGCTTTATTTAAATATTCCAAATACATTCAACTGTTAGTAATAGTGCATCAAACAAATTAGTATATACACAATGTTTTGAGAGGTATTGTTCTCCCCTCTTCTTCAGGTGTTTCTGGCCTGACCAGTAACAGTACTAGCATAGTATTTGAACCAGAACCCTTAGATTCTTGAGTAATGAACCAACTGAGCCATCCTGCCAAAGGCAACAGTCAGTAGAAATTTCATATATTTATCTATGAGGTTCCTCCTGATTTCTCTACTATTTCTTAAGAGCAAAGTTGATTAGTGGTTTCCATACATTATGTATAGTCACACTAGGTTGGCTTATGGGATTTTTTGCCATTGTCATGTGAGCAGCTTCTTTAAATTTTCTTCTTTGTACCTTTTCTTCTCTATCCAATATTTTTGTATTTTCCCAATTGAACATATGTTCATTGGCACATACATGGTCTGCTACCTTAGACATATCTGTTTTCTCTCTTCTAATCATCAGTTTGTGTTCTTGCAAGCACTTTTTAATGGAACTACTGGTCTCACCAATATATGTTCTTCCACCTTCACATGGTATTTCATAGATGCAGTTTTTTTCTTTTCAGCATTTCAAGTTTAGGCTTTGTAGATGTTAGAATTCCTCATAGTGTGGTATGGCTCTGGAAAGCTGTTCTGATGTTATACTGATTGCAGATTTTCCTTAATTTGTCTGCTATTTTTGGAATGTATGGGTACACTACAGTGCCAATAATTGTTTTTTCTTTTGATGGTTCTTTTTGTTGTCTATTTAACATTTTCTTAATAACAGCTGATGGATAAACATTTTTTATAAGAGTTTATTCTATATAGATCTTTTCTTTTTCCAAATTGCAAGACTCCCTCATGGCAAAATTAAAACTACAATTTACTGAAAACCTACACATACAGAAAAATATTTAGCCTACCCATTCAATCACACTAGAAACAAAGCATGGAGTTATACTATCATTATGGAACAAAGCAAAAAAAGTTTGTTCAGAAATCAGTGATTTGGAAAAAGAAAAGATCTATATAGAACAAACTTATAAAAAATGGTTATCCTTCAGTTGTTTTTAAGAAAATGTTAAAAAACAACAAAAAGAACCATCAAAAGAAAAAACAATTATTGGTACTGCAATGCACACATACATTCCAAAAGTAACAGACAAATTAATATCAGACAGCTTTCCGGAGCCATATTGCATTACAAAGAATTCTAACAATCTATAAAGTTTAAACTTGAAATGCTGAAAAGAAAAAACTGCATCTATAAAATATGTGAATGTGGAAGAAGATATATTGGTGAAACCAGTCATCCCATTGAAAAGTGCTTTCAATATCATGAACTAATGATTAGAAGAGAGAAAACAGATGAGTCTAAGATATCAGGCCATATATGTACCAATGAACATATGTTCAATTGGAAAATATAAAAATATTGGATAGAGAAGAAAAAGGTACAAAAAAGAAAATTTAAAGAAGCTGCTCACATGATAGTGGTAAAAATCTCATAAGCCAACTTAATTTAAGTGTGCCTATACATAATGCATGAAAACCATTAATCAACTTTGTTCTTAGGAAAAGTGGAGAAATCCAGAGGAACCTCATAGATAAGTATTATGAAATTTCTACTAACTGTTGCCTTTGGCAGAATAGCTCAGTTGGTTAGAGCATTACCTTAAAATTCAATACTCAAGAATTTAAGGGTCCAGGTTTGAATTCCATACTAATACTGTCATTGGTCAGAACAGCAGCCTCCGAAGAAGAGGGGGGAACAATACCTCTCGAAACATTGTGCATAACTAACTTGTCTGATGTGGTCTTACTAACAGTTAAATGTATTTGGAATATCTAAATAAAATTAAATTTTTCTAAACACATTCAATACTCATATTAGATGATGGAAACAGTCCAATATAAAAGTACAATGGCAAATAGAGTATTTATTAAAATTTAATATTTTCTTTCTACTCATCACAAAACATTTAATATTTTTAGTAGCTCTATTTTTTGTTTCTAAGAGTATTAATTTACAGCAAATTCTTCAATAAACATTCACACTTTCACATTTTAAAAATACTTTGGTATTTTTAATTTTATATTTCTAATTTATTTTTTATTTTTTCTTCAAACTAAATTTTAAAAGATCTTAATCACATTTTTTTATTCTCAGCAAATCAGGTTCTACATCATGGTAAGCAAATATGCAATTTAAAACATTTGCTAATTTTTTTTATATGCATTCATCCAAACATAGAATATTTATATAGTTAGATTCAAAAATCTTGGTTATTAATGTTTTAATATTTTCTTATTGAACTTAATTCATTATAAAAGAAATATATAAGACATTTTTTTAAAAAGAAACTTTTACTCTTATTTCAAAATTAATAACAACATTGTGGATATTTGCAATATTTCAAATATTTGTTATGGTCTTTTTCAATATGTTAAATATTAATTAATTAAAATATTTAAAAAACTAATTAGAATTTTTAGATTAGAAGAGGAAATCATATATAGGAAATTATAAAATGTGTTTTCTTTTTTTTTAAAAAAAAAGCCAACAAATTGTTTTAATTAATTAGCAATTGAATAGACATTACATTTTAAAAATAAAAAGTTTTAGAACGTATAAATAAAAATGGTATTTAAAAATATTATTTGCTTTAAAAAATATAAGATAGAAAATATTTTTGTATTTTAAATTACATAAGTTATTTATTGGTGATATGTAATATCTATCCCCCCTTCCTTCCAGTTTATATATATATAAGTAAATTTGTATTAATATTTATGTTAATTATACATTTCTAGAAATATAATAAATACTTAAACTATTGAGAACAAAAACGATGTATAAATGGACACAATATTGATTTTAATTTGAAAGAACTTATTAATTTTTTTTTCCAGAGAAAATAGTGTTTGAATATTACTTTGTTATATAAATATGTATATACTATTTTAGATCAGATGATTACATAGAAGATCACTATTACACGTCGGTGCGAATGTCTACTTATTTATTAGCATTTATTATTTGTGATTTTGATCATAAAAAAAATTCCACTAAATCTGGAGTAACCGTAAGTCATTACTTTTTTGTAACCTATTATTAAAAAAATAATACATTATATACGATTAATTAATTAAACACTATGAAAGTATGTAATAAAATGTTAACATTAATTTATTTATATATTAATATTTCCAAGTCCCAATGTTTAATGAAAAAGTCAACTAATATCTGTATTTTAGTTTTAAAATCGTGTTGAATGTTGCAGTCATACTTAACTGGAATTTATATTTCTATATTTATTGGAGTTTCAATGAATTTCCTGTGCTACAGATATGGTTGGGTTCAATTCGCAGAAACACACGTCCATAAAGAAGTTGGAGTTTTTCATCAACATTGCTTCTTGAAACATTGGATTTCTTTTTTTAAATAGGATGTAAGACAATGCATGTATATGTGCATATGTGAGCAATTATTATATGGATTTTTAGTTAAATAAACTATTTTTTTTTGTTCACTTGTCAAACTCCTTTATGATTTTTAAAGAGTATAATAAAAAGTATTACTTTGAAATTACTAATTCCATATTTATTTCTATATTTTAATTCCATATGATTTTAAAAAAATATTAATGATTACAAAAAAATTATAATTGCTACATTGAATCTAAAACTGATAGTTGACAAAGAATTCTTTTTTCATTATTAAATAAGATTGAAAAAACACTGAGGCAATCAAGTAATGTTTTTTGGAATTACAGGAAAACACTCTCATTTAAAACTTTAGAAAAATACATTCAATGGGTAATTGTTGAGTGTAAAACTTAAATTTTTTTTATCACCATTTATTTGCTTTTATATGTCAATACAATTTTATTTAACTAATTCTCAAAAAGTGTAAAAGGTTCCTGAATAAAATTATTCATAATTCCAACTTCCATGGTTGCTGACACATATCTATAAAATCATAAATAAAATAAAGTTATTTTCAATATATGCAAATAATTTTTTATAAGAAGCTTTTCAACAAGAGTCTTATTTATTGTAATCACATGATTATAAAACAGATGCTAATGACTATAATAAAAAGTGTATAAAGTTGCTAATTAGTATCAGATCTGTAAACATGTATAATAATATTTACTAAGGCTATAACCTTTAGGAATAAGCGTCTGAAAAATTCGAAGGTAGGAACCTCTACAGGTCTTAGCCACAAGCTTTCACTAGAAAGAAAAGAGGGAAACTTTTACTTCAACCTACTTTTATATATGAATAGGTGAAGCTGAAGTAGTTAGATCTAAAAGTGTGAAGCTATTCAATACTTCACTAATTAAGTCCACAATTCTTATTATACATTAATACTCACGAAATCTTAAGATTTACAATGAGTCAATGGAAAGATCTTATAGTAAGAAATCTATTACAATAATTTAAAGTTGTAATTATAAATTTTATTAAATGCACATTATATTAAGTAATATTTATTAAGCCTATAACCTTTAGGAATAAGAATTTAATAAAATTTATAATTACAACTTTAAATTATTGTAATAGATTTCTTACTATAAGATCTTTCCATTGACTCATTGTAAATCGTAAGATTTCATGAATATTAATGTATAATAAGAATTGTGGACTTAATTAGTGAAGTATTGAATAGCTTCACACTCTTAGATCTAACCACTTCAGCTTTACCTATTCATATATAATAGTAGGTTGAAGTAAAGAAGGTTTCCCTCTTTTCTTCCTAGCAAAAGCTTGTGGCTAAGACCTGTAGAGGTCCCTACCTTCAAATTTTTCAGATGCTTATTCCTAAATGTTATAGCCTTAGTAAATATTACTTAATATAATAATGTGTGTTTAATAAAATTTATAATTAAAACATGTATAAGAAAATTGATTGAATTTCAAATATTAGAATAATTGAATTTTTTTAAGTAGAGATTAAAGTTGGATAAAATTAGATTTTTTTCTTCTTCTAATACATGAAGGTTTCAAAAAGCAGTTTTAGGATTCATTTTATATAACTGATTCATAGCAACTAATTAATTAACCAGTCAATGTAAAAAAAGATAAACAGACATTGAATAATCCACTACAGCAATAAAGTCTTTTCAGCAAGCCTCCTTAAAGGAAATATGGTGGAATATGATAACTATACAGTTCTAAAGGTTAAAATGTCAGAATAAATTGTATTAAGAGATTGGTAAGCATGGTAAATATGTACTGGTGTAGATTAAATATTATTGCCTGGTTGAATTTCTCTATTACCAAAATATCTCTATATATCTTCTAATAGAGCTAACTTAACAACACATTTCAGTTTTCTCCAATTATTCACTCACCAATAAAACTGGTGGAAAAATATATGTGCAAATATCTAAGGTAAAATATCACTATAATAATCCGTTGTAGGACCAAGTTTCTAATGAACATTCCCCCTTCCTTAAGCACAGTGAAAAAATGAAGGAAAAGATATTGGTCAGCATGCTTGCCAATTTCTAAGGGTTGGGTTTTTTTTAGTAGTTTTATGTTCTTTAATTATTTTCTATATAAGAATTATATATATACAAATACACAATACTCAAGAATGTGTGTACATTTCTATGTATATTTAGATAGATAGATAGATGAATAACTAAATAGACAAATATTTCATACTTGTGTAATATTTTATTAATAAGATTCTTCCCTTTAAGTTTAGAGTTTGGGCTAGACCTGAAGTGATGGAACAAACAAATTATGCCCTAGAAATTGGGGTGAAAATACTTGAGCATTATGAGGATTTTTTTGGCATTTCATTCCCTCTAAATAAAACAGGTATATTTAATTTTTTGGGGTTATTTATCATTATTTTAAGAAAAGTAAATATAACATAAAAGTTAAGTGTGTCTTAATAAACTATCCTTTATCTATTTGCACAATATATATATATATATATATATATATATATATATATATATGCAAATAGCAAAGGATAGTTTATTATATATATATATATATATATATATATAAGGTGCACACATAAATATTATAGAATAATACATTTTTGGTGTGGTGTACTATGCTCATGGTTTTAAATTGCTAAGTTAATCAGATAATATTATTTATTCACCAGGATGTCTCATTAATATTCAAATTTAAAGGTTCTAATGAATTTCTAATAGGTTGCAGTTTAATTTTTGGTTAAACATATTATCATTAGTAATATGCCACATTTCTCTCATTTTCCTTTTTCAGTCATCTTGCTCAACACATGTAAGCTTAATATTTTTTTGGATTAAATATATGTTCACAAAGGATCTTAAAACCCCCACATATATGCTGCCTAATTCTTGTAGTGATATTAATCTGGCATTCACTATAATATATGGCTGAACATCTTGAGCTTTTGAATTGATGATATGCACAATTTGTGAAAGATCTATTCGATCAATTTTATCTTTAATGTTATTAATAAATCTATCAAAATTAATAGATAGTAATCTAAAACTTGTATTCAAATCTTGATTGCATTTTAAAAAATTTTTGCCACTATGTGTGGGATGTATGATATGCTGCTGATAGTTTATTATTTCCACCCTAATTTTTTTAAGTCCAAATTGTTACTTGAGTCCTTAATTTACTTTTTAAAGTGTTTGTTATAAATTTACAAAAGAAGTGATTCAAATTTTCAAAATTCTTAAAATTAGAGTATTTTTAAGCTGTTGGAATCTGATTGTGGATGAATATAACCTTTAATTTTAATTGGTTTAATGATCATTTTATAATCCAAGTTATTTTATTTACAACAATATGCAGATCTAAAAATATTTCAAGCCCTTGAAACTATCCTCATGTTCAATAGTTCAGATTCTAAGAGTCTGAATATTTACACCTGCATATTGATGGAAATGAAAAAGAATTGGATAATAAAATGTCATTAAGCTAGTTGAAGTTAGAGACACTATACATCCACAATTTCAGATTCCAATCATTTACAAACTTGTGGATTGTAAGGCTTTTAAAATTAGATTTACTGTCTTTATAAATTTAAATAGACAAAAAAATGAAACACTGAAAATTACATGATAGATTTATAAAATTAATTAAATATTTTAATTATAATACAATATGAAAAATCAGGAAAAAAAAAATACCAAAACATGAGCAGTGATTTATACATCCCTTAACATAATAGCAAAGATTAAAAAAGACTGCAAGCAGGAATTTAATATCTGTTTCAAATCACTTACTAATATTAATAGACTTATAAAAACCATAAAAAAAGATTTGATGGGACAGAATTCCCAAAAATTGTACATGTCATTCAATGTAATACCTCAAGATGTTCAGCTATATATTATGGAGAATACCAGACTAATACCACTACAAGAATTTGGCAACACAATGCTGCACATTATGTTTGTCTTTCTTGATTATAAAAACAAACACAGAGATATAATAATCTAGAAAATATTAAGCTGATATGTAATGAGAAAGATAACTGAAAAAGAAAATAAATAAAATGTGGCATTAGTATTTATTGGAAGATGTAAATTTGAATATTAATGAGACAGACTGATAAATAATATACAGTAATTAAAAACCACGAGTATGATGCATAACACCCATTAAGGTATAATACCTACAGTTTAAAATTAATTTTACTTTGTCAACATATACACATTAATATACACATGTACAGAAGTTTATTATATATAATGTAACAGTATACACCATTACATTAACTTAAAATTAAAATTAATTTTTTTCCTAAGTTCGTAAATAAAAGCTAAAAAAATTAAAGAGTTGTTAAACATGTATACGTATATATATTCGCACAGATGCAAAATTTTAAAAATTATTTTCTTTTTTTTAAAAAAAAAATATTTGAATGTTATAAAAAAGTACAAGATCTAAAGATAAAATATTTTTGTAAATGGAAATAATGTGTTTATTAATTAAACGAAAAGCAAACTAGCCCTTGGGGCTCTTATATAAAAAAGTCAGATGAAAGATATAGATAAGAGAATAAAAAATTTTTTTAAATGTCCAATAGAAGCAGTAACCAATTGCTCGAACCTTAATGGAAATTTGCAACAGGAAACGATGTTCAATGAATCCGGAGGAGTACTATAAAAGGAAAAATATTGAATTTAAGAACAGTTCCAGCTTGATTGTTTTTGAGAGGCATGATAAGATGCACTTGTCACCCTTTCTCACTTATTTAAAAATGAAAGGACTGTAGAACCAGGATTGAAACAGCTAAGGCCTCCTCCAGAACAACAGAGACCAGGACTTCAAATAGAGACGTCATGGGAATTGGCACCAGGAACCAGGATTCTTCTACCGTAAGACATGAACTGTAAAATTTAAAAGTAATTAAGAAAGCTCTTAATATTCAGCTAATTTAAATGTTAAAATGAACTTTTATCTGATGTTCAAGTTTCCAAATTAATTATTAATGTTTAATTTTTACACATTTGAGTTTTGCTAAAAAAAAATCATTTCCATTTTTTTTTTTATATTTATTGTACAAATTATTTAAATGCATTAAATTTAAGTTGGGTATAGATGCTTGTATAGATTCGTTCACATTTAATTATGTTTTTGTTTTCATATTTGATTAAAATATATAGACATTCAGTAAATAATGATACATTAAGGTGAATATCTAAAATGTATTTATTCGGATGTCTTTTAAGTTATTGGTGTCAATGCGGCATCTTATGATGAGTGCCATTGGGTTTCTTGTAAATTCCCTCTGCAATTACATCAATGACTTTATATTTTGATCATTTATGTTTATTTTGAGATGTTTTTAACCATGTAATCTATGTAGCCGATCTATACTCAACATTAAAAAACAAACTTTTATAAAATTCATCTGTGCGAACTTATATAAATGTTAAATTTAAGTCGGGCACGAATGGCTATATAGATTTGTAAAGTTATATTAATTAATTAAGGGAGGGTTAATCTTAGGTTATTTGTTTTGTAATTAAATTGGGTCAATGGATGGGATATATTGGTGTAATTAGTAGATGTAGTATGAGATTCACTATGGGCAGGATCGATTTATATGCCACACAACCCCTTTTTGCCTATGGAAGGGATAGTAAGACAGAAAATGCAGTCCCTTCCTATGGAGTTTTTTTTTATTGTTCTTCTTGCCGACAGATGTAGCATTCCTGTTTGGATGAGAGTCAATGTCTTCTCTAACCATACTGTTCAGATGTACATTCCTGACAGTATGGTATTTTGTGCTGTCGTATTTCATGCTACATTGAATACATCGATGTATCAGATGGATTGATGCCAGTTTGACTGTGAACTTTTGGTCTAAGGTTAAATAAAGGATAGAATATTTTCTTTTCAAATACAATCTATGTAGTCTATTCATACTCCACAATCTTAAAAAAATATATTATTAAATTCATTTTGCAGCTGGATTAAAATTTTAAAATAATAATTTAAATTGAAAGTTAATATTAAAATCTAAAATAATAAATGTTATTCCTCAAATTTTAAAGGATTATATATGTGTGTTAATAAACGTTGTTTGTGTGTTAATTACTGGTAGTGGCTTTTATTTTTTTTATATTTAAGATATATTTTAAACAAAGTTATATATTATTATCTCTGTGTCTCCACTGAGCTAGTGGCAAGGGCTGACAGTCTTAATAAATAAAAATTTGATCTTTAACAGCACGTATCTGCCTACTCTATAAATTTTCTAGGTTCAAGTAGCCTAGTGGTGCTCTGTCAGCAGATACAGTAAGACTGGATAACTTCCACTTCTTCTGGACCGTTATAATAAAAAATAAAATTTCAGTGAATATTACATATATATACAGGGTTTAAACATAGACTTTCAAGTATGCAATCTATCTCATACAATCGACACACATGGTTACACACATGTGTAAAAGATAAATGATCTCCAATATACATATTTTGTGCTGAACCAATGCAGTAGTGTCACTCAGGGTAAACCAGAGTAAGCATAAAAAACGGTGATCACGTGATGATTAGTGGTTTAACTTCATATATATATATTATTTGGAAAACCTTCCAAGCTGTAAAACCAACCAGTAGATAGTCCATTTTATTTCTCGTGAGAAAGTTTATGTATTTAAACCCATCTAGCTTGGCATTGGAGGTTTATTTTAATACAGATAAAAGTGAAGTCAATGTAATTTAATAGCGGTGTTATTAGTGTCTTTTTCTAACACATTCACAATCTGAGATTAAAATCTCAGCCAGATAAAAAATGGTTTTTTTTTCTTCTAAGTTTTAAATATATGTAATTTTTTAAAGTATTTAACTTATAGTTAATCATCCAATATAATTGCTAAATGGATATCGGAATATTACTTGCTAGAAACTATAGCAAGATGGAGAACTCCTCAAATCCTTATCTATCAATAATTGATGAATAATGTTTATACTTAAGTATTCCTCTAAAAATGTGTGTTCTTGAAGGCATTATTGTTCTGCAGTTTAAATATTATTTTGACATTATTTTCTTTTTTATAAAAATTTCTGGCTAACACTTTTTTTTATAGGTGAAAGGTTCACGTTATAACGTGTTCATACTTTACATTTTAATAGAAGACACTTTGTGAAATTAATTTACCTCATCTTAATCTTAGTCTAAATTTTCAGTAGATAACTAGATAAGTCTTAATTTATAAAATTAATTGTGTTTATAATTGCAGATATGATAGCAGTACCAGATTTTTCTGCTGGAGCAATGGAAAACTGGGGCCTAATTACTTATCGTGAAACTGCTATGCTATTTGATCCCATTCAGTCTTCTGCAACAAACAAGCAAAGAGTTGCAGTGGTTATTGCCCATGAACTTGCCCATCAGGTAAAAGGAGAGAAAGCTATTTAACTTCATATATATATATATATATATATATATATATATATATATATGAATATATATATATATATATATATATATATATATATATATATATATATAATATTTAAATACATGTATATTGTCTATACTAAACTTAATATAATTACAAGTGACTTGAACTCAGACTTTCAAACTCACATCTATCCAGTCCATCTTATACAACTGATACACATGAGACCACATACAGGGTGAAAAAGATAAGCTGAACCAGCACTCATCAGTCGGTCCAGATCACCACCTCCAACACATATATACAATCATTGCTCAGTTTATAATAAGATAGGAAATCTTCAAACTTTAATAGACAAGCTTCAGTCTTGTCTATTCTCCAACTTTTCAGCGATCCATGGATAAGCTGGAGAATATTGAAGCTTGTCCATTGAAGTTTGAAGATTTGCTATCTTAATATAAACTGAGCAGTGATTGTATATATGCATTCCAAGATGAGGATCTGGACTGATTGATGAGTGCTGGTTCAGCTATATATAAATTGGAGATCATTTATCTTATTCACATGTATGTGGTCATGTGTAAACAGTGGTATGAGATGGATTGAATAGATACAGGAATTTCAAAGACTGAGTTCAAATCCCTTACATATATTATATGTATATATGGCCATATATATATATAGTCACATACAGAAAAATATCTATATATTTCATAAAATTTATAAATATATGCATGCACAAATATGCATATTTATATAATTTGTTTTTGAGATGATTTTTTAAAAAAAAAAATTAAAATAGTCATTCAGTAAATAAAAATACAATATGTAATAAATAAATCATTTTTCATGTAAATAAATCATGTAATAAAAGAAAAATTTATACAAGTATTTACAAAGATTGATTCTATACCAACAAACTCCCAATAAAATCATAGACTTTATAACACATTAATGTTATAAGGCAATATTTATGTTGAAATAATCTGACTGCAACTCATTTATTAATTATATAGTATTGGGATTTTACTTTTTTTAATATTCCATCATTTTCAAACAATATATGCACTGTCACTTTCAAACAATATATGCATAGTTGTAGATCATAGAAAGGATTAAACCTTTATTATATTTGCAATAATATTAGTTCTAATATAATATTCCAGTGTTAAATATTTGAGGAATTTGAAAATATGTCATCTCCTATTATTGTGCATGAAACAATATTTGGTGATGATTATCACTAATCCTTTACTAAACTAGAGATTAAAGTCTATCACAACTTATTAAACCTCAGTTAAGGATTAATATATCTGATTTTTTAAAATTAATTTACACATACACACACATGGAGTTATTTACCTCCACCACCCATGTGTAATATTTTTATCAATATATTAAATAATCTCCATATTTCCACATATCCTTTTTAAAATCATATAAATAAAAATACAATAAAAAATAAATGACCCCAAAGATGCATTTCATGCTGAATAAGCACTCATCAGTTGGCACAGGTCACTATCTGTCATATATATATATATAGTAAATTGTTACATTTTGATTTACAAGTGTCAAACTTACTCCATCCATAACCTTGACACCGTCCATCTCAGATAAATATAGCAATGATAATCATTAATCATTTACTAAACTAGAAATTATCTCTAGCACAGATATAAACTTTAAATCTCAATTAAAAATTAATATGTATGATTTTTTTTAAATTTATGCACACACACATGGTTATTCACCTTTCTCTTTCCCTTGTGCAATAACTTTATAAATGTATTATACATTTCACTATTTCCACATATTCTTTTTAAAATCATACAAAGATATGATTTTAAAAAGACTATGTGGAAGTATGAAGGTTGTTTAATATATTTAATCAGTTGCTAAATTATATAAAAAATTAGCAAAATGTTTCTCAGTTATACATGAATTTGAGGAATAACTTCCAAGATAGCTGAAGAAGAAAATTATTCCTGAAATGCAGAGGGATTTTTTTTTTTTTTTCATTTAGCATTGTAGCCGCCATTAAAAGTGTATTATGGACAATGATTGGATTGATGTCTCTTCACATTTATTTTTATCTAGTTTAAGATGTTTTATCTGTTATTAAACTATTTATTATTAAATATTTACAATATATTGTATATTTGATGGAAATGAGAATAACATATTTTGTGCATAAATTATTTTGTTCCTGACCTAACATTTCTTCTAAAGAAGTAGTCTCTTTATGTGAGGACATGTATAAAAATTACACTGTTACTATATCATTATTATTTAACATTTTTATATCATACATGTACCAGCTATTACATTTCAGAAAAAAGCAGGAAAGTAGAAAATAGTAATCTATTGAATAAAATAACATCATCAGATAAATGTTTATGGAGTAATAATAAAAACGGTATTCAATGCTCGAGTAAATTGTGATATTTACGCCTTAGAAACAGCAGATTCATATAAACTTTAGCTTTCAAATTTGTCACACTGCTATTTATTTAAATCTCACACAGTGGTATTTGGTTATTGATAAAGATTTTTCATTTTTATTTTGTATTATCTTGATTTATAGAAATAAGTACATTGTTAAATATAATTATTTTCAAAATCCCATAGTGACCTATTTTATTAATCTGTAAATATAGGCAGACTTGATTGGCGTCATTATCTTTAAAATACTACTTAATAAATCTTGTTAATAAATATTTATATAATACATTAACTCATTTTGAATTTAATGTAAAGAGACATCATTTTCAATCACAGAGTTTGAAACTTCAGTTTTCCAATTGTTATATTACATGAAAAAATTAATAAATAAATGTACATTATGTATACACATCAGGAAACATCTATCATTAGATGCCTTGGAGCGACATGTCAACACACATCAAGTCAATTAATTTACTAATATTAATGTAAGATAAATGATTACTTAAATAATATTTTAAAGGAGAATAGATGTATTCTAAAATGTATACATATTACAAAATAATTTATTTTTTGTATAATATGCTAACCAAATAATTTATTATACACTCATTGTAATTAAAATTGGCATATCTCCAGATAAATTTACACACATATATACATCTGCAAATCTTTGTTAAAAGTTAGTTCACTAACTGTCGCTTTCAAATAATTGTCAATTTTCTTTTCTAGAATATTCTTTAATGCTATAACTTTTTTTGATAATTATACTATCAGATTTATATTCTTAAATATCATGTGACTGTAATATTTAAGTATTCACTTTATATCAGCAACCATAAGTACATGTATCTGTGCACAGATCATTATGCATTAAAATCCCATTGCAATTAAATGCAGAAACATGATAACTTAACAATACTATTTTTGATTTTACAAAGTATAACAATGTCATCATCACATGACCCATTTGAATAAACTCACATTATGTAGGATTCCTCTGAGACTAAATAGCCTTTTCTCTGTAATTATTTTCATTAAAGAATATATAAAACACCATTAAACATTGAAACCTATTATGTTTAAATGATACAGGCATAATATGAAAGCACTATTTATTTTTACTCACAAAAGTATTTCCATTTGATATAATTCAAATTAAACTACAAGACAATTGAAACCTAACATTGGTATTTTCACTCAATGCAACTTATAGTTAAATACTACGTTGAGCATTTCAAACATTTAATTATTATACCATATAGAATCATGCCAAAATTTGTGTTCAAGTACTTATATACTTTAATATTTAATAAGGTATTATTTGATTTGTTCTGCTTAGTATTAATTTCTGTTTTAAGAGCAATAATTCATACTATTTGCTCTACTCTAGAGATACCTATATCTAGTAAACTATAACATTCAATAATAATATTACATTTAATATGCCAATATTAGTCTTTAGCTATTGGCTAGCTTCAATAAACAGCTGGTAACTATTTAACTCTTTAGTAATTTCCATGTTAATAACATGAGATTCACAAAACTCTTTAAGATTTTTAACCCAAGCTGTTTGTCTGCATAACTATAACAATAAGCACAGAAAGTGATATTTTAGGTTGTCTTGTCTATTTCATTTTTTGTAGAGACAAAAATGTCAAATGTAAAAAATTGGGGTTGCTAAAAAATATAGTTTTTGACTCTTGAGTCAAAGTTAAATAACTATATAATAACTTATTTCAATCCAACTGGATAATTTATTAGAGAAATTATATTGTCATAGTTTATATTTCAGTAGTTGATTATTGTGTATATCATTTAATATCTTGTTTTACATAAGGCTTAGTAGAAAATGCATCAGTGTTCTGTTTTACATTATGAACTACACTTTTTTAATATAATAATTTATATGTAAGCAAGTCTATAACATATGTATTTTTTTAGTGGTTTGGTAATCTTGTGAGTCCTGCTTGGTGGGATGATCTTTGGCTTAATGAAGGGTTTGCCTCTTATGTTGAATATCTGGGAGTTGCTGCAACTGAACCCACATGGAAAATGGTATGCATTCACTATTTATATATATAACAAAGAGAATCAATGCATAATGCTGATTACAATTTGAGCTTTTTCATTTATTTAAAGAGGGAGTGTGGCTGTAATAATATAGCAGTGGCGTGTTTCAAATATTATATATATATATATATATATGTGTGTGTATATATATATATATATAAATTAAAAGTAATTTTGTTTACAATATAATAGTTATGTATATATATATTATAACGTTTTTCGTTTTGCTAGGCCTTTACACGCTAATATAAACTGCGCGTGAGTTGATCAAGCTATGTCAAAAAAGAAGAAAGTTGTATTTCTATTCTAAAAACACAGCTATTTTTCCTGATCAACTTCAGCCTATTAATTGTTACGAATTGTGCTATTGACAAAATCAACTTTTAATTTTATTTACTATGGGCGCCAGAATTCCTAAGAATCCGCTGAAATATGTCGCCAGCACCTCTCGCAAGTTGTAAAACAAAAAAAAATAAAAAGATTTTTATTATATTTTTTTTTTAAGGGGCGGTAATTCTACAGTAATGAGAATTAATGATTTTTACGATTATTAGTCCTGGGCGTATTGAAACATATTGGCAAAGGTAACTTACGTTTAAATCTTATTACACTAAAAATAAATTTAATAATAAAAAATAATAACTATTATTAATAACGCACAAATGAGAATTGATATTAGAAATATTTTTAATTTTGACAAACTAAAATACTTCATGCTAAGTAGCTAATTAATACCTTGGAGAGAACACATTTAATTCAGGTGGGAAATATCCAGAAAATATAAATATCAGTTAAAATAAACAAAAAGTTCTTGGTTAAATAAGAGTCTCTCATATAGAAAAATTAAAGTCACTATCGGATTCTTTTATACGTATATTTCTACGAGTAGTTTTAAATAGTTAACTTTGTCACAATCAGGATAATTATTCTTACCGGTAAGTTTCATGAATTCAGTAGTAGATAACTCATGCATAGTTTTTTGATTATAATGAGCTTGGCCTTTTGGTTATTGCTTGATCTTGTGGTCCATTTCCCCAGTCGGGTCACTCGAAGGCTTTTCCTGGTGTACATCATTAGGTCCGATGTCTTCAGAAGCTCCGGTTCACTGCGACATGCCGAATTCCTTCAGCGAAGAGCGATCTTGGATATATTAATGTTATCCAAGACCAACTAGAGAAACAAAACGAACAAGATGTCCTTCAAACTGATCTCTGCCTTTTATACTCTCTAGAGGCCCAGTTTTCCGACTTCTGATATCTTTTGTTTGTCAAAATATCCGTTGATAATCTTATATATTCTTTATAAAATTTATGTTACAAAGTCTCTATTTTTTTCAGCATAATTCTGCCATCTTTAATTAGTTGAAATATTTTTACTTTCTCTTATCTAGATTGGTAATTTGTGTCTTTTGTTCTCTCCAATTCTAACTTTTATTTCTAATTACATAAAAAAAAAACCGAAAGAATAATTTAACTTTCATTGTACGTTATTTTTTTTAAAAAAAATTAGTCAAAAAAAAAATCTAAATTTACTTTTATTTTTTAGCTTCTACCAAATGCCAATATATTTGCAACGTATATAAATAAACGTCACAATATATACACAAATATAAAAACTCATTAGAATAGTTATTGAATAATGCATATTTATACTGTTTCTTTAGTATATATTAGTATAAATAGCTTGTTAAAAATGGAACAAATATATTTATTGAACAAGTTGTGTGTATATATATATATATATATGATAAATAAAACAAGTTATAAATTTCGTAACTTGCTTTAGCTTGCATTTTATGATCACTAGATGTTGAGGACATGTGCAAGGGTGGGTAAAGAGATGGAGATTAAATTTAATGAAGAAAAATCAAATATAATGATGGTTAATACTACAGAAAGAGAAGATGTAGAATTTTTATTGGGAGATATTAAGTTAAGTGTGGTGAATAGATATAGTTATTTGGGAATTATTTTAAGTAATCAGAAAAATTATTTGGATGAATGGGAGAAAAAATTGATAAATGAAGCAAAGAAAAAAAAGGGATTGATAAAGAAATTAACAGTGTTTTCATATAATAAATATGATGTAGCTAGAATTATATGGAAAGGAAATGCAGTAGCAGGGTTAACATATGGTAATGATACATTTTATGTTAGTAATGGGGTATTAAATTACTTAGAAAAAAATTCAAAGGAAAGTAGGAAGACATGCATTGGATGCAGATATATGGACAGCAAGGGAGGCAATTCAAGGAGAAATGGGATGGTTAAGTTTTCATATGAGAGATGCAAAAAGTAAAATGAAAATGTTTGGTAGATTGCAGTTTATGGATAATAAAATAGCCAAAATAGTATTTAATTGGGTTATGAGTAAAGGGCAGGCAACAAGATGGGTGAGAAAGGTAATATGATATGCAAAAGATTTGGATAAGAATTTATATCAGTATATTTGTACAAAAGATGGGATGATTGTGTTTGGAGGATTGTTGAGTGTTATAGTGGTAAGGAATGGGATAAAAGAATAGATTTATTAATAAAGAATAGGGAGTTAGAGAGTTGGAGAATATGTATGGAGAGTAAAAAGAGTTTAAATATATATAGAAATAAACAGAATATTAGGTGCGAGTTAATGTATGATAATAGTAAGGAAAGTAGTTTATTGTTTAAGGCTCATACAGGATCTTTAGCAACAAGAGAATATACATGTAAATGGAAAAATATGGGTGATTTAGTTTGTAAATTCTGTAAGAAAGGAATAGAAAATATTAGGCATTTGTTAATTGAATGTAAATACTTGAAAACAGAAAGGGCACATATAATAAAATTCTGGAAAAATTAATATGAAAAAAGTGATTACACAGAAAGTAGATTATTGGTTTTTATGCTTGGTTTGGAAAAAGATAAGGGGTATTTAGATATAAAAGCTATAGAGTTGACAAAGATTATGTTGTGGAAATGGGATAGAGCAAAATATGGAAAAACTTAGACTGGAGAATGTAAAATTAAACAGCTAACAAGTTTTTCTTGGTATAATTGCTGAGAGATTCTTGAGTTTGTTTAAGAGGAAGCTACAGTACATCACATCAAGCTTGTTTATATAAATGCTGAGAGCGATAGAATTCAATATCTCTTTCATTATCTCCTACCTCCAGACCATGGTTTCGAGCTAGTTGGCTCATGTCAGTAAAGAGTTGGAAGATTAGAAACTAAATCTAAATACTAACTCTAAAGTCAGCATTTATCAAACACATTTCTATCAGCTTGAAAGCATAAAATTTTTCAGACACGTAATGTCTTCAAATCCAGGTAAACAAACTAGATAGCTATATGGGTCTGAAATCAGTTCAGTTTCACCATATAGTAAAAGTTTCTGCAATATATATCATTGCCAACTAGCTTGAAACTATGGTCTGGAGGTGGGAGATAACGAAAAAGATATTGAATTCTATTTTTCTCGGTGTTTATGTAAACAAGCTTGTTAGGAACTATTGGTAAAGCTCCATCTAGTGACCATATATATATATATATATATATATATATTCTGACCTTCATCTCGTGCATCTTCACTTCCAGATAATATATGATATGAAATAAAACGGGTTCTATCTCAGTTAATAATTAATAACTAAAATATTCAGCATTAAAATTAAAATATTCCACTAGCTCAAATTTAAAATTCGAATAAGGTTCAGTTTATAAAAATAAATTAAATAAATATTTAATATTTTCATGAGACTTGAAGTGAAAATACAGGTGACAAGATAGATTACATTGAGCCAATATCCCACAGGATACTACCTCAATGGCATAAGAACACTATCCCCCCTTTATTACTATTTCAAAATAACAAACTCATAGTATTCTTACGACTTTAATAACTTCTACTCACTAAGATTAAACTAATAATTAAGTCTTAATCTTCTATTTGTAATAATCTAGCTCAATAAAATAATCTCAGGTTCATAAAGTTTATTCTAAGTTAATAAAATACGGTAGTAAAATATGAGAAGGGATTTTATGTCATAATCTACTACACTGAAACTAATAATAATAAATAACAGTAATAATATTCTTCATTGTTTAACTAATTCTGTATATCTTTTCTTTTTACTATAATTTTATTACCATAATAAAATAATGAAATAATATAATATGATCTTATATCTTCATGTAATGATATAATAAATACGTGGTAGCATTTTAATAATCTGACAAACAAAATATGTGTGGCAACTGATAGCATATAATTTAATATAATATTGTGATAACTGATTTATGACCAATAAATAATGTAAGATTATGATTATTTAATTATAATGAATACCAATAAAATATTTAAAATTCTTAAATAATTCTCTATTTAACTTTTTGTGCAAAATTATATATTTGTTTTGATTATTATGCATATATCATGATTTCATGCAGCAATGTGGAGAAATAAATAACTCGGACACAAAATTTTTGAAATAACAAAATTTAATAAAAGTTTATTACTAACAACAAATACATAAACAATTTATTTACACTATTTACAGTGGATATCCTTAACTTTTTTACTTTACAGTTTGATCTACCAGGTTATAAAAAAAATAATTTATATTTCAATTACATCTTTATTTAGATTTAGGACAAAATTTAAAAAAATGTTACTATTTGGTTTCTCATTATGGTTAACTTATTACAAATATATTTATCTACTTTATTAGCAACAGCATTTTATCCTTAATATTATTAAACTATCTTATTTTAAAAATTCATACTTAGAAAACATTCTATAGAAAACAAAATTTTATAATGAGTATGGATTTCTCAAAATATTAAAAAAATTTCATCTTGCAAAGTCAAAGATGTTACACAAAATATTATCCACAATTAAGTATTAGATTTTAGTATTTATCACACAATGTTTACTAATCATAATATATTCTTCTTCAAGCCTTACTTTAGTATGATATAAGTGTAATCATCAATATATTTCTGTTAATCAATAAACAAAAAATATACTATTCATATTGTTTACATAATTTACTTTGTACTATTGTATTTTAAAATATGCAATACTCATTTTTCTCTTAAAAAAAATAATACTAAAGCATTTAAAATTATTATCACTTTAAAGAAAATATCTTTGTTTAGATACCCTATTTAAAAAATTTTATATTTCATTTCCGAAATAAAATTCAAAATATATTTTATGATTCTTTTCTTTCCTTAGGATACTTTGGATCTTCAATTTTAAGTTATAACATCCTATTCCTTCTAAGCAAATAAACCAATCTTATACAAAACGATAGCATAACCTTATTTCTAAATTATTTATCATTTCTCTTAAACATATCTTACCAAACGATGCAATTACATGAAATAAAGATAATGAAAACAGATGCATAGGATTAAGGAGGAAAGCTAGAATATTACTCTTAACATATCTCAAAATCATGGCACAGTGCGAAAAGGTATGGCATTTACCTGCCTAATATCCTCTAGTACAGGGACAATGTTAAAGCTATTTCTTCAGCTTTATTAGAACATCAAATATTTAAAGAAATATAAACACTGTCCAAATAAAATGTGTATCAGTCATAGGGCTATGTTAACTATGCTAATATTCACATAAAGACTAAATATTATTTCCATTCCTTATAACATCCTATTTCTTACAACATCATCTTGGTTTCCTGTTCACTAAGTACTTCCAAGCCACTATCTCAACATTATTTCTCAAGATTTTCCACATCTTACATCGATAAATAACTATCTGCATTTACAAAAACAATAAATAAAATTCATTAATAGTTAAACAATCTTACGATTCCATAAGAAAAGTTGCTTACTTCATTGCTCTGTATGTTTAATCATATACAATCTACTTAGACAATATTTGAATATCCCATAACATGAAAATTTTAAAAGAATCACATAATTATTTGTTATGTTGGATTATATCATTAATAAAAAAAAAATAATAATCGTCGTATGCATATTTTCAAATCAATCCTATCTCATAATGTTTTTTAAAATGTTGTATGAAATGCGGTACATATAAGTAAAAACTTTTACACTTCATTCTTCCAATTTATGGATGATCTAAAGAAAACAAAAAAAATATACATTATAAATTATCAATAGTTATTATTATTACCAATAACCTTTATCTAGTCATCGTGTTCAGTAGGCTTCCTTTATCCACTTGAGCATTGCAGATATAAAAAAAAATCACACCCATACACTTTATATTAAAATATTTTTAGCTAAATTATTAGATTGTTATATTATAAAATTTTAATATTAATAAATTAATGTTTTTATGTTTTTCCTAATCTTATATAAAAATTTAGATTTAAACTAGGTTAACAAAATAAAAGAATCAAAACTATAATTACATATTTTTCTTGACGATAGTTCCTGATAAGTCCAAAATGTTTATTATTTTCTCTAGAGTTTTTAAAAATGTTTTCCTCCAAGTGCGTTAAAGTTTAAAATAAAAATAATTATTAATCCATTTAGTAAAATTTATAAAAATAATCCTTGGTTTTAGTATTTAGGATGATAATTATTAAATCATAATATTAAAGAATTATTCCCATGAAGCTTCTTAATCTTCTCTACCAATATTCTCTGCATATCCGATGCATCAATCCATCTAATTTAACTTTGAAAAAATATTCGATAAACTTTTAAGTACTATTTGTATTTCCATGGATCCATCTTTTATTCAACTATATGTTCACTTTTTTATATATGTTTCCTTCTTGATACATTTAAACTTTCGTTTGGTATTTTTATAAATCTCTTTTAAAAATAAAAAAAAAATGTTACCTTCAGAAAGGATATAACATTTTACTCCTTTGAATATCATATTATATAAAATAATTCATGAAATATAATTGTCTTATCACCATTTTAAAATAAATCTTAGATAAACTTATAAATAATACATTTCAATACATTTTTTAGACTCCATATAATGTCCGAGCTGTGGTTTTTATGTACCAAAACAGTTCTTTGGTTAAATATTAATAAAGCTGTATCAATAAATATTTCAAACATTTTTACAGTATTACAATTTCTATCCATTTTATTCCACCGTATATCCATTTTTTATTGCGAAGTTTAGGTTAAATTTTTAGATAAAATACGACTGATAAAGGAACTTTAGAAAATTTAACAAAGCATGTTAAACGAAATTATTAAAATATTTTTTTAGTTTACACTCTCTTTTTTTGCAAGTTACTTTTAAAATATTAATTAATTTTTGCAAATAAATTATGAGAAAGTACTAAAAAAAAAATTGACTAAAATAAAAAAAAAAAAAAAATACTATCTCTTTGAGAGCTGCTAATATACCTTTCTTTGGTTTCAATACATTATTAATCTCCCCTTATACCCCCGTGCAATTCATATTTATAGTCTGTAAGAATGCCTATTCCTATTGGTTAATTCTTACTTTAGCTTGAGAACAAATTTACATATTTTTAGTTTATAGTAGAATTAAATTTCAAAATTAGAAATCTTGACGTAATGAACTTAAAATATTATTTAAAATACCACTTTTAATTCAATTATAATTTTATTTAAATTATTTTAATCTTTTAAAATAACATTTAATAACTTATTCCATTTCTTAATATTCAATTTATCTATTTTTATTTAAATAAAACATTTAATTTTTATATTATGAATGTATTCATCTTTATTACATTATTTAAAACATTACATACGATAGTTAACTTAATGTTTAATACTATTTACTTTTATGATAGGCAATAATTCTATCCAATTCTATAATATAACTTTTAAAATATTTTAAACTTTGTTATTAATTCAAACACGCGTGTGTGTGAACGTATGTAATATACAAGTCACATGATCAATAACTTTGACAGACGATTTTTAATCTATTTCTCTGCCTATATTTATAAAATTGATACACTTATTATATTATATAATATAATTATAAAATTTGGAAGAACAATTTAGAAAATATAGAATTAAATACAATTCTCACCATCATAAAGTTTATTTTTAAAATGTACGATATTAATTTTTGCTTATTAAATATGACTTTATAAATTTAAAATATAACATTTATTACTACAAGTTTTAAACTATTAAAATCGAACTTATTAAATATACTTTTAATATTTATAGCTGTGTTATTTAATATGGCCAACTTTTACAACCATATGAAACAATATTTAAAGCTTTATATAACTATTTTTAAATGATTTTATACACTACGTATTCTCTTTAGCTTCAAATTGCACTTTAAAGATATAATTGACTTAATACAATTACCATATTAAAAGAACATATTCTAAATTTAAAATTTTTTAGTAATTGACTGTTATGAACTATTACTGACCTATAGAAAAGGGCACAATATATATATATATGTAATAAATAAAGTTTGATATCTGTATTCGTTTCACAATATATGTAATATACAAATCAATATATATATCAAAATACAGTACAATTTATATAAATTATATTCTTTTAGAAGTACTTTCGACTATACACTTTGTAGTCTTTATCAACTATATAACGTTGAATAATCAAAATGAGACAACCCTTAACAATACCCATAGTTCAATTCAGATTTCCCACAATTCTGTTATCTTAACATTTGATGAGAATAAAAGAACATATGCTTTTATATAATAGAATTCAAAAAGAGAATCAATATGGAACAGATGTAAATAAACCTTCATCATCTGTTATATTTGATCATAATAAATCTTGTCAATATGGATTTAAATTTGATTATAAAAATATGAAAATTATTCAAATTGAACGTTGTCATAATAAACGTAAAATAAAAGAGGCTATGTTGATTTCAAGAAATCGTCAAATGTTAATGAATCGCCAGTCATCAAATGTTAAGATAACAGAATTGTGGGAAATCTGAATTGAACTATGGGTATTGTTAAGGGTTGTCTCATTTTGATTACTCAACGTTATATAGTTGATAAAGACTACAAAGTGTATAGTCGAAAGTACTTCTAAAAGAATATAATTTATATAAATTGTACTGTATTTTGATATATATATATTGATTTGTATATATATATATATATATATATATACACTCACATACACAGTAAATATTGTATAGATAGACAGACAATATCATTTATTTTTCTTTATAAAAATTCAATGAATAAACTAAAGACTTGTCTATATTCATAAGACCATTTTTGTATTAATATTTAGAAAGCATAACTTGGTTAATGTAAAATGTAATAAAACTAAATGACACATTTTTCTTTTGTTATCGAATCTCATTTAGATTTAAATAAATATATTTGGCTAATAAAATGCCGTATTCATAGGGGGTCTCTACTCATCTATGATAGTATAACATTAATAATGAAATCAGCAAACACTGTTATGTTTCCGTGAATTTAATCTTAAATCGAATTAACAGTAATAATATATATGTAAAGAAAATTATAATATAATAATAACTATTTTCTCCTTTGTAATAATTTGGGATAACAACAAACAAAATGAGACTGCTATATTTCTTTACTCATGACTACTGGTCACACTTTGTTAATAATTGTACTTGGTTACAATTATCACTGCTACAATTAAACACACATTCATTAAGTCTATTTAAACAATATCTTCTGTGTACACTTTTCTCCCCATTTTGAGAGAAGCCATTAACTATACCAGCACTTTTTGGCTCTCAACTGCTACTGCTGCACAGACCCTTTGAGAGAGTTCTTTTTATATCTCATTTGAATGACAAATATTCATACATGTAATACACTTTTTTTAGAGTGAATTATTCCCAAGAGGAAATTCCCTCAACTGTCAGAATGAATTATGTAAGTCAAAATAGTACTTTATTTACTATATCAGCACCAGTCAGTTCACCTCCTTTCACTCTAGAGAATAATATCTAAATCTGTCCAGCTATCTTCTAATTCTTTGACTTCTCAGAATAAAATTAATTTGGCCTTCATTTCAATCTGCTTTTTCTGATAGTAACAACTGCTTATCCTGACATTAATCAGCCATTTTTTCACCTCCCCATTTAGTTCAACAAGTAATTTTTCATCATGTGTGAGAGGAGCTATATTCTCCTTTAAGCATTTACTTAAATTTTTCTAATTTAGGATTTGCTATAATATGATTGTTACCAGATATGATCGGTTTCTTAGTAAATCTTTCATGTAAATGATTAATATGCCTTCTTACACACAATCCATTCTCAAGTTTAACAACATGTATAACTTTCAATATAATTTCAATGATGATACCTGAAGTTTATGTCTTTTTTACAGTATCTTGACCCAAACAACATCATTAATATCAAATTTTCTTAAATTATATTAATACTTGTAACCACTGGTATTACTTCTCTTCAATCTTCTGCAAAAATTTCCATAAATGTGTATAGCATTTTCTCCCTAACAGTAATTCAGCAGGTGATTTACTTTTCAAAGCACTAGGTATAAAATGTTGATAAAACATAAATTTCTATTAGTGCATCTTTTAATTCAGTTATACTTATTTTTTTCGAAGCCACTTTCATTTACATTCTAGGGAGTAATAGGATTTTTTCACTACTCTAACCTTTTTTGGGTTCAAGTATTTCCTATCTTTATTTATCACTTGTCTTAAAAAAAGTTATTTGTGAGGTTGTCCAAACACAATTGACAGCATTCTGTCTTATTCCTACATTATTTAACTTAGAGCATGCTTCCATAAACTGTTTTTCAGTTCTTCTTTAGACTGGGCTGCAGTCAAAATTTCCAAGTATGGAATAACTCCCTTGATATTCTGCAATAGCATATCCATTTTTTCTTGAAATATATTTGGAGCCAGTATGATTCAATAAGGTAATTTATGGCATCTGAACAGTCCAACATAATTACTCAGCGTCATTAGCTCAACGGAATTCTCAGTAACCAGAATTTGATGGAATGCCAATTTTAAAACAATTTTTGCAAAAGCCAAGGCTCTATGTAATGATGGCAACACATCATACATATTTAGAACAGGATACTCACCTTTATTAATCCATTTGTAATCCATGAACCGGTAATTTCCACATAAACAAATTGTTCCATCCAGTTTTACGAAAACAACAATGGAGGTAGCCCATGACAAGTTTTTGACCAGTGAAAGTACTCCTTTTCTTATTATCTCTATTCTTTCTTACCTTCTGTTTAAGCACATAGGGGACTTTGCATAATTTAAATACCATTGTCTGTGCTTCTCTTGACAGTTGAATATTAACACAATGCACTCATAACTAGGCTAGTTTCTGTTTAAATAATTTGGAAATTTATTTCTAACTTTCGTTTCAAATGTTACTTTATTTCTTTTTTGAACATGCCACAAATTATAATCTATCTACTGATAGATTGCAATTAAAATTGTCATATTAATGTTAAAAGTATTATTATTTTGATAATTTATTTTACAAAGAAGTATTTGAATTTAATTAGGCTTTTGCATATGTCATTATGTTTTTGTGGAATCTTGTGATGTTCTAAAGAATAACTTGGATACTAGTAATGCCATTTGCAGATAGTATTATCAGTAAATTAAAGTCTTTGAAAATGTAGTAATACAAACCATGTAGTTTCATTAATAATATATTGTGTTTTTGTAAATCTAGCATGAACAGTTTGTCATCGAAGACCTTCACACTGTCTTGTCTGCAGATTCAGTGAAGTCTTCCCATCCTGTTTCTCTTCCTGTGTATGAACCTGATGAAATCAATGAAATATTTGACAGCATTTCCTATGGAAAGGTAACAAATAAACTTTTAAATAAATATTATTATTTATGTTAAAAAAATAATACTGTTATGTCTTAATCTTAACTTTCTCTTGAATGAGACTAGTAATATGATTTTTAAATTCTTACCCTTCTAGGTAAAGTATTTAACACCACTGCAGATCAATTTCTAAACTAATTTTAATAACAGAACTTGGTAATTCTGATATGTTAGATATACGTCATTATACATTATACATAACATAATATAAATACACATAAGTTCAAATTCTACTATAAGCATTTCCTTAGACATTTTGTATGAAGTATTAGTCCCTTGTTTAATCATACTTAATTAATTAAAAGTCACAAATTACCCAACATTTTGGCAAATGTCTTTACTTGGGTGGGTTTTTGAGACACACACAAATCATAGAAAGATTGGGGCAATCCGTTTGAACCATAATCAGCTTGAGTACCTTCAGGAGCTGAAATCCTGGGTCTGGACATAAATCCCCACTAGTTTTTCCACTGCTTCATGTCAGTCTGCAAACCAGTTGTGTGCAATCACAAGGAAGGAAAAAAAAGTTGTTGCTTTCTTTTTTTTCTTCTATTTAAATAGTTTTCTTTTCTCTTTTGTTTTCTGGAGTAATCTATCTGTTTTACTTTTATTTGGGTGGTACGTTTATTATTATCTATTACGGCTTTTTAAAACATTAGATCCTTCTAGAATTTATTTGTTAACTCGTTATTGTCCATTAAATTTCTACATAATCAGATTTTACTTCTTAGTTCCTTCTCATTATTTAATTAATGTTTTAATTTATTTTGCTTTATTATGTAACTAGTTTTACACAATTTTTTTTAGTAAACTTAAATAAAGTACATTTTAATGTTAATTAATAGATATTCCAAATACTTTTGTTACTTTCTTCCTTTTTTATTTAATAATACAAATATATTTTACTGTTTTAATTATGTTATAAGTTATTAATTATTGACACCATCATCCAAGGCAAAGTAGAAAGTTCTGAAATAGCAAAATGTTTAAAATATAGACAAAAGATAATCACAAAAGCAGAGATTGATTATACATTGACTTTGTAAAGTAATAGCAAGATATTCAACATAAAATAAAAGATAATATTTTTATACAATATTTTTTAAAAATGTTATTTACTTATCCTGTGCTTATGGTTTAGTGGTGATGATCCCAAACATAAATACAAAAAGTTTTGTTTCTGTCTAGAGAAAGATATAAAAAGGTTTAAGTTGTTAGAATGGTCTACTAACATTGAGTAATGCCTCTGAGTTCCTTATAATTATTGGGCAGTTATTTTCAAAACATTAAGGTTAGTGGTAGGATCCATTAAATGTTATATTGAAAATTAATCATAATGTCTGTATGTTAGTTGTGTGAAAAAAAAAGAAAAAAATGTATACAAAATCTGTTATATAAAATTAAAAAATTATTACTAAGATACCTCATTAAAAGAATTTATGTAAATAAAAATAAAAAGAAAACAATACCTTGTTTATAATGTTCCTAAATGAAGTTTTGGTTAAGAAGTAATTTAAAAAATATATAATGAAAGCTATATCCAATCTATTATCATGAGTAAAAAAAATGAGTTTGAATAAAACACAAAAATGAAAACTTTTCAAGTATTAAATAAAATAAAGTAAAAGATTCATAATATATGGCAAATAAAAAGGAAGAAAATAAAAAGATGAATGTTGCAAGAAATAGAATAAAAAAGCTAATAGTAAATAAAAATATTAGTGATATAGATACATATCAGAATGAAAAAAGTGCACTCATTTTAAATTCTTTATTATTGTTGTTATTAAATCAAAGAGAGAAGAATATAAAAGTGACAAAAATATAAATAAAGTATTGATTATCACAATTCAAATTTTCAACAATTTGTGGAAAAATTAAAGACATCTAAATTTAATGCAGAAAAAAAAAATTTTATTTTTATTTTTAAAAATTTATTTTTATTTAATGCTGCTTTTCGATTACATTTTATTTGTTAACACTATTTCTATATATATATATTCAATTTTTTAAACTCAAAATATTCTGATGACACTTTTTATGTAGCATTTTTAAATTGTTGTAATAAATTCTCCTCCTAATTCTTTGCCATTCGTTGAAATTAATATTCAATTATCATAATTATTTTTTTGTATGACTTGTACGGGATTTTAATCACTAATATTTCTATTTCAAAAATATTTTTGCATTTTTTCAAATAGCTATTCAGAGACATCATTTATTCAATCAATTTTCTTTAACAACCTAGTTTTTTTTCAATCCCTTTTCTAACTATATCCAAGATTTTTTGCACTTAAGTTGGATATGCATATCAGTAAGTCACTACTCAAAATGATATTAATGTTAAGATTGAAGTAAATTTTGATATTAGAATTTGCATTCCATTTATCATACATGCAGAAACTTTAATACATCAGCGTTTGTAGCTATAATTCTAATGTACTGCTTTAATCTATCTTTATCACTCATTGCTTTGTATAAGAATAATTATACTTATATATGAATAAAGCCTTTTACTTAAAATTAAAATTGCAACCAATTTTACTTAAATAATATTTTACACACATCACATTATTGTAAAAAAAAAATATTGCAATTTTAAATTTAATGTGCCCCAGTAAGAATTAAATGAAGCATGCAGCTATTTTCTGAATACATAATCATAGGTAATATACACTTATAAAGAAATTCTAGTAATTATTAAAATGTTCTTGTTTTATCTGTTGGATCTTAAACAGAGGAAGTGACTGGAGGCTTGAATGATACTTTATACAATCAGGAGCAGGGAACTACTTTGCACAGTTTAATGCAAAGGCAGAGTGGTATTGTTTAAACTTTTTATGAATGTCCATACTGTAAACGTTTTGATATTTTTTTTATTTATTTTAACAATGTACTGTGATTGGATTGTGATGAAATTAATTAATAAATATATTTTTTGGACAAGCAGAATGTCTCTATTCAAGAAACAGATGCTAATAAATTGCAAAAAAGTGTCTAAGTAATGCATCATTATTGCAAGAAATGACTTTAATTGCAATAAAAATTTCACTTTTGAAAAAGTTTTAATAGAAATCTACTGTTTTCGTAGAAATTTACATTTGTCCATCAATTCCTTTTTTAAAAAAAATTTCTATCATAATATAATATAATGTATTTAATACTCAGGTGACAGATATCAGTATTTGCTCTTTCAAAGTATTTCATGATGGAAAGAAAAAGTTTGTCATTGAAACTGAATTATTATTTCTGTCATCTTGAAATTGAATTAACAAATCAGATAAAATATATCATAAGTTGGTATCAAAAAAACATAAAATTAACAGTGAGGGCAATGACATATTCTATTTACTTTATCCAGAGTCATTTATTGTAAGCCCGAGTAATTTGAATATAGTATTGGCAATGAGAAAAATTGAATTTTTACTTCTATTCAGCAATGATCTTCATTTTTTTTTTGTATTATTCAAGATTTAAAAACAAGTTGTAACTATCAAACATCACATGGTCACCTTTCCTACCTCTGTGAAAATAACTTGGTTGTATTGCTATATAGATCTGAGGCATATTATTAAATGATTAATATTAGAAAATAAAATATTTAATTTTAATAACCCCAATCATATAAATTTGTCTGCTTTTTCCAAGCCAAGTTATTCAGATTATTAACACATAGAGAATTTAGTATTTATGAAGATCTGTACAGGAAATAAAAAAAGAATATTTTCAAACAGTTATTTGAGTCTCAATCTTTTCCCTCCATATTTTCAATAAGAATGTTTTCTAATATACTGTAAATATTCCGAGTATTAAGTAATATTTATTTTTGTTTACTTTTTTCCTTTAGGGGTCTTCAATAATTCGAATGATGAGTTACTTTCTTGGTTTTAATACGTTTAAAAAAGGACTTACTGTAAGTTTAATTTTTTTAAAAAAAAAAAAGAAAATAGTTTTTTTTAGAATATATCTTAATGCCATACTTATCATTCATATTAATAGGCTTATCTAAACAAATTCAAATTTTCAAATGCTGCCACAGATGATCTTTGGAATACCCTAACAGAGGTAAGTATATACACACATCTATATATATATATACAATAGTAAACAGAAAGTAACTAAAGCTTCCAATGACTTATATAACATAAATAAACTCTCAAAAAACAAATGGTACCAATGTATTCTAATATTTACTATTAAAAAACAGGTGGTATCATCTGTCTTATGAAAGTTTATTTATGTGATACAACTCATTGAAAGCTTCACTTACTTCCTGTTTAGTTACAAATAATCTGAGTTACTTATTATTTACACACACACATGTATATATATACACACAATATTTAATATATATACATATATTGCTTATATTGAACTTAATGTAATTAGAAGGGATTTGAACTCAGACTTTGAAGCTTCCTATGGCTATCCACTTCATCTTATGCATCTGATTCACATACATGTGAAAAAGATAAATGGTCTCCAATATGTATTTTATGCTAAACCAGCTCTCATTAATTGGTCCAAATCATCATCTCCCACACACATATGTAATCAGTGTTTAGTTTATATTAAGATAGCAATATTTTCAAACTTTAATGGAAAAACTTCAATCTTCTCCAGCCTCCAACTCTTCATTAATGTTTGAAGATTTGCATTCTTAATATAACTCTGCACTGATTATATATATGTATGGGAGATAATGATCTGGGCCAGCTGATGAGAGCTAGTTCAGACAAAATACGTATATTGGAGATCATTTATCTTTTTCACATGTGGTCATGTATATCAGTTATATAAGATGAAGTGTCTAGGTGTAGGGAGCTTGAAAGTTTGAATTCATATCTCTTCTAATTATATATTTACAAAAATACATTTACCAAGCAACATATTATAACATAAAAAAATATTGTACATTTAGCTTACAAAAGCATATTTTTAGCGATGTGAACTTATTTAGTAATTATAGTGTTTGTAATATGATTCACCTTGAACCAAAAATACTTTTAAAAAAAAAACCATCTCTCAGATCATCATGTCTAGAAAAGTACTCATTTAAGTAGCAGAAGTAATTGTAATATCCATAATAGTAAAGGTGTTAAAACGGAAGACAATGATTAAATTAAAATTAAATATTTCAATTTTTTGAAGCACCCACATGAATACCTAAAATTTTATTTGCTGTAGATTTTTCAAAACACAAACATAGAACAGCTTTTATCTCAAAGGTCATTAAATTTAATAGTGATAAAACTGTTTGTAGTAAATCGCTTTTAGAGGAAAAATAATTAATTAAATAGATAGATGAATATAATTTTTTTGGAAGAGTAGTTTATATATAAAGGAGCATCAGTATGTTCAATGTGCTGAATAATCTGTTTTGGTATTTTTTATTTGTTGGAATTTTTTTGATAATTGTTTTGTTGTGTCCAGTGCTTATGAATCTATATTAGATTAAAACATAGAATTTTTATTTATTTATACATAGAATTATTTCAACTTGCAACATATGATCAATCTTTTTTGTTGTTAAGCCATTAATGCATTTGATTATGAGAATGGTAGCAATGACTATAAAATGCAACAGCTTCTTGTTACAGAATTTTAATGACATTTGACATAATTATCATAAATTCTTTGTTTCATCATCATTTTTAATCATTATTGATTTACTGCAGGATGAAGAGCTTTCCAAAATCAATCTATTTTTCCTAATCTCTAGCCTCTTTTCTCCTTATCACCATAGCACATTTCTTCATTTCATCCATTCATCTCACATGTAAGTTTCTTCTAGATCTTTTACTTTTACAGTCTTTTGGAATCCAATTTAAAATTTCAACTGTTCATCTATTATCATTTTTTCTAATACTGTGTCTAGACCAACTTTACTTCAGACTCTCAGTTCTTTCAATGATGTCAGTAACACCTGTTTGTTCTGTCAATGATATACTTTGTTTTTGATCTGTTCTTGCTATTTTTAACTTATACCTCTCCATACTTTGTTGAGTGGTTTGAAGTTTCTGTATTGTCCTTCTATTAAGTGTTCAAGTCTCAGATCTGTAAGTAAAAACCGGTAGCACATTTATTAAAAACCTTTCCTTTCAAGCATATAGTCATGTTTCCTTTTAATATTCAATTATTTCTACCAAAAGCCCTCAAACCAAGTTTAATTGTATGATTAATTTCATCCATTATGTTTACATCTGTAGTAATAATTTAACCAAGACATTTGTAGTTGTTAACTTCTAACTCATTAATATCAATTTTGCTTTTTTCTTTTGAGAAAAATCCATTGAATATTATTTCAGTCTTTTTTACCATTTACCTAATAACTCTTACAACATTTCCTGAACCTCTAAAGCAGTATTTTCGAAAACAATTTCGTATCAACTGCCAAATCTAAATGATTGAAATAATCTCCATTTACTTTTATTTTGGTGCTTTTCATTTTAATCCACAAAATATTTCTTGTAAAACTACTGTAAAAAGTTTTGGAGATATGGAATCATCCTGTCAGACACCCTTATCATAATTAACCCTTTTTAGTATAATTATATAATCTAATCATTGCTGTTGCCTTTTTATAAATATTCTTCAGAATATGACACTATCATGGGCCTCAATGCATTAATCCCTGAAGAAAATGCTTATAGAATCAAATACCATTTCATAATCCAAAAATCCAAAGCATAATGGCAACTCATATTCATTGGTTCTCTCTATAACTTCTCTCACTACTTAGATATAATCTTCTACTTCTTCATCACAATGAGAACTTATTGTGACATAAACATGAATTATATTTATTTCATATCTGTTATTAAGTTGACTCTGTCTGATATATCATCAATGTCATTCTTCTATTTTTTATTTATAATGAATTCTACTCCACATGTATTACTAATATTTGTGGCTTGTAGTAAAGTATATTCTTATTTTTACATTAACTATCTCTTCACCTTTTCTTCTAACTTCACAAAGTTAATAATGTCTCATTCACTATGAGACTTGCAATTTTCCTTTACTCAAATGTAATCTGCAGTTGTAAGTACCTAAATAAAATGTCATCATCAAATGGCAATCTAGGTTCCAACCAGGTGATTCTTAGAACCCTTGATCTTCAGCTACCAACTGCTGCCTTAGCTGGTAATTTTATATCTTCAAGGGGTTATGGGCATTATTTATTTTTATTTGTCAAAATCTCTATTAGAAAAAAAAATCCATTCACAATTGCATTCACTTTGTCTTCAAGAAAACTCAATTGATTACAAATAAGAGCTATACTCACAGGTAAAAAGTCAATAAACTCGCTCTGCTGATTAATGTGAGTTGGTGAGCAGGCCACACATGGTTTTATACTATATGAATAATCATATAATAATAACAGCCACAATGACAAGAACATATGGAGTGGATATTAGAAATTTGCCCTGTTCATTTCCTTTAAGGTATCCAAGAGGAATCAAAAGGTCCACTTTCAGTTAACAGCAAATTTCTTTCTACAGCCTACTCTTTGTCTAAACATTAAAATTCGCTATAAAAAACTTGGATGCATCCACACTAAACAGTGACATCTTATGGATTATATTAGAGTTATAACATAAAAGAAGTTGCGTCTACAAAGCTGATTATTAGATTGATTGCAGAGTAGTATGTTGTAAAATTTAAATTGTACTAAAAAGTGTGTATGTGTGTGTGGGGTGATAAATCATTTTTTCAGAAGCAACTGTTATCTACACTGTTAAACAAAAAAATATTAACTTGTATTTTACTCAATCATGGGATTTTTTTTTGGAAAATGTTGTGGATAGTAGCTCTTTTTTTTTAACAATCATTCAAAAGAATCCTAAATAGTTTTTAATTATAATTCAACTTTTAGTAATTTTATTAAAAACAAATTTGATTATTCTCTGCTTGGTTGAATAATCAAATGAATGAGAAGCTTTTTAAAGGTTTTAAAGGTAGAAATTCTAAGCTAATAAAATGACTTAAAGGTTGTAGTTTGCAGACCATACTGCTGCCGCCAGAGGGCACGGTGACACCATCAACAACCGGCCTGAAAATGGCAAGTAATTTTTTTATGAAAACGCCCGAAAATCGACAAAAAAATGCCTAAGGCAAAATATGTACAGCAAATACATAATTTGGACTTTTTATGTATTTTTTGTGTACATATATCTTCAACCATTTTTATTTGTCGATTTAAGTGAAGAAATTTTGATTTTAGGGGGGGGGGTATATCTCGTAATCGAATTTTCATGGTTTTTTGGTTTTATTATTTGAATTTTTTAGCATTTTCTTGTATTTTTTTTATAAGTTGTAGTTTTCAATGTATTTGCTGTCCATATTTCACCTTAGGCAATTTTCAGGTGTTTTCGTAAAAAAATTTATCACTTGCCATTTTCAGGCCGGTTGTTGATGGTGTCGCTGCGCCCTCTGACGGCAGCAGTACGGTCTGCAAACTACAACCAACTTAAAAACTGAAAAGAAGATTAGTTATTTGCTACTATACTAAACTTGCAAAGAGTGTATAAATAATAAAAATATTGGAAGAAACATAGCTGGAGTCACAATCCATAAATCTGGAGCTGAATCAGAGTCCACTTTTACTAAGACACATTTTTTATTGGTCTACTGCAAGTAATCTATGGATCTGCAAATTAATAACACAATCCATTTAAATGAGAACATTAGAGTGATTATTCTGATCATTTTAAAAAAATAGTGATAATACAAAAATACAGATTAACAGATTTAATGACATATTTATCTTGTTGACGACAATATGTTTCTGACTGCCCTGAGAAATCATTCCTCTAGTTAAAGTTTTTGAAATGTAATAAAATATAGCATATTTTATCACTCAAAGCTATTATACTGTCCTGTGACTAGAAGTCATATCAATTAACAATAATAATTTCCTATGTGTAGCGGTATACATATGCTGTTTACATTATTTTAAAATCAAAATAAAAGGAGAAAAAGATCAGTCAATACAATTGATATATTAAAAAAGGAAAGAAAATTAATAATACAATTGATATATTAAAAAAGGAAAGAAAATTAATAAAGTTATTTAAACTAATATATATAATTGCACAGATGGAAAACTATTAAATAATTACTTAAAAATAAGTCAAAGTAAAAATCTAAAGATAAAGATTAGTATTTTTGTTTTAAAAAAATGTAAAAAAAAAAAATGTTAATTAGCTTCTATTCAAGAAAACAATTATGTCAAATCTTAGAATGGAAATGATTGGTCTACTAGAATATACAAAAAAAAGTAAAGCAAATGAGCCATTGAAAGATAAAAATAAAAGATTATGGTGTTTCCCACTCTGGATCAGACTAGCCAATATAATTACCAACAAGCACATGGGCCAGAAAGAAAAACATCATGGCTAATAAGATTGGAACAACGTCAGGAGCAATCAAACTGAAGAATTAGTGATAAGGGAGGCAACATACTATAAAAATATAATAATTGAATTTAAAGAGGATTGAACTATTGATTTACTATGAACTGCAGCTGTACTGCAGACTTCATGATGTAGGAGTTTTGCAATAGATTTAGTTTCCTTTGCGCTGGCTGAGGTGGCCTCCCAATGACAGTTCCTGAAATTATTGGCAAGCAACGGTTTCATCCAAAGAGAACAATCTACACAAAATGTGAGACTTAGGATTGACTTCCATAAATCAGCTGCAATGTGAAGGATTCATAAAGACTTACCTTGGAAAGTATAAACTTTTATCAGTATGAACTTTTAGATTGATCTCTTAAACAAGCTTTCAATGTTTCAGCTAAACATAACCTATTAGTGAACTCTTATCTGACTGTCAAAAGAACTTTAAACCAGTTTTTTTATTATTATGTATAGTGTTTGCTTTAATCATTTCCATTTTTTTTTTGTATTTATTAATTAAATTATTAAATTTAAAGTTGGATGTAGATGATTGCATAGAGTTATTAAGTTTGGGTTAAGTCATATGGGGTTAATTTCAGAGTTTGTTTCGTAGTTGAATCAAGGATGGTGGAGGGATATATGGCATTTATATCAATGTAATATGAAGCATATTAGCATACAGGGCACCTATCCCAAATGAATGCATAGCCCAGAGGTCTAGACAATATGTTGCAATGGACATGGAACTACTTCCCATGCCATTGATCTCATTTTGCTCTATGGATAGGGACTATAAGATGGCAAGGATCACTCTCCCTCCATATGAAGCATTTCTTTTTCAATGTTTTATATATCTGATTACTTCCCCAGACAGATGCACATTCCTGTACTGGATGAGGATCATTTCTGTTAAATAATATTATGCTGCAGATGGGCATTCCTGTCAGCATGGTTTTATGTGAACGTTTTCATGTTGCATTGGTTATGTCTGTATATCAGGAAGTTAGCATTGGTTTAGCCACAAACTTTTAGTCTGAGGTTAAATGTTTTGAAAGGCTTTAAGTGTGCATTATATGTAGTCTATCTATGCCTAACACTATAAAATATTAAAATGTATAACGTTGTACTACGAACTTGTTTCGAAAACTTTGCATGCCAAAATTATAGTAAAACAATATAGGCACTGTCAACACCTAAACTGCAAAGCTAATGTTTACTTTTATAGTTAAATTTCTCTGCTGAGTGCTTTTTGAGAAGCATGATCTCATTTTCATAGCTCTGAGTGAAGTAATTCTCTGTAATTATGTGCAATTATATGTAATTAGCAACACGAAAGATAAACTAACACTGGTTCAAACACCATAGGCTGTGTACAATATTGCATGCAATTACACAAATTGTAGAGTTTCATATAATGGGGAAACTAAGGCAGCACTGGAAATCAGATTCTTACAACACAGATATTCATACACTAAGGCACAGTCAGATCCATCACACTATTCCATCTTTGCACTACATCAGAAACTGGCAGGACACCAGTGCAAACCACAAGAGATCAACCTGGTCTGCAAAGAGAAACATTATGTGAAAAGAAAAGTGAAAGAGGCCTGCTTCATCACTATGGATTGCGACACTATCAATCATAAAGACACATGCTTCTCAATATCGAAGAAATGGAGCAATTCACCTTTGACCTTGTATAATTTGCATATAATTACAGAGAGTTACTTTACTCAGAGCTATGAATATGAGAGCATGCATCTTGAAAGCACTCAGCAGAGAAATTTAACTATAAAAGTAAACAGTAGCTTTGTGGTTTAGGTGTTCACAGCGCCTATATTGTTTTACTATTAAAATGTATAAAAAAATTCCATTTTTGCAAATTACAAAAAAATATCAGAATTTAAATCTAAAATAATGTTAATAATCAAATCCTCAATTTTTTTTATATATGTGTGTAATAAATTTTTGTGTTATTAGTTAGTACTGGCAGTGGCTTATTTTATTTTTTTCTTTAACAATAATACTTTAAAACTTATATTATAAATTTCAGCTACTCCTTGAGCTAGTGACAAGAACTATCAGTCAAATAATCAAAAATTGGATCTTCTCCCAAGGTGTATCTGCCTACTATATAAATTTTCCAGGTTCAAATGGCCTGTTGGCACCCTATATGGCAGATAGAGTAAGAGCTCATTTACCCTTACTGTTATATATCAGATTTAATCTCAAATATTATATTGTAACAGTACAAAAACAGAGTGAACCTGGAGTGATGGAACTCATCATCAGCAACCACAGTTAATTCAAAATTTAAATATAAATGAATATGATATGATGATAAGTATGACAGAATAAGATATCAGAAAAAACAAGACTAACTATAGGTTCTCCAGCATTACAGATAATAATAATCATTCATCATGATCAAAAAAATAAAAACAACAATCAACCTTGTGAGTGGACTTGAAAATGATCCACTACAGACCAGGCTAATTATTTAGCCCTCATAACAATTAAAAAAATAGTTCTGACATACTAAAACATATTGATCATCAATGCTATCTGGCCATTTAGTACCATTAATGTACTTTCCAACTATAAACTTAATTTCAAATTAATAAAATAAAATTTTGTGCATAAATTTTAAAGAATATCCCATTAGTGCCATCCAGCATTAAAGAAAAGTAATGAAATCATTATCAACTGGATATCCATAACATTGAACATAAACCCCAATTCATATAAGTGACTATTATGCATGAATCCAGCTCAGTGAACAAGAACTCTGTAACTATTATTCTGAACAAGAGATAATACTAACATATAAAGTTGTTAAAGCTACTCTAGGGTTAAATAAATTTACTGGAATAACTTAACAAAATGAAATATCAATTTATTAACAAGAAACCATAATAATAAAATGAAATTAAGGTCTGTTAAGTCTGCTAACAATATAAATTTGGCATTCTGATTTTGATTAAAATAATACAAAAAATATATATGCTATTACATTATTACAAAAATATATGCTATCACATTGCAATTTACTTATACTTCTAGATGTACCCCTTTATGTCAGCACACAGATATGTGGTACAAAAATATAAAATTAATGTTTAGAATTGTCATAAACTAGTAAAACATGAATTCATTTTAATAATACATAAATGATTAATTTTTGTATGTATACATAAAAATGTATGCACACACTGACATTTATACCCTAGAATATTTCATTTGTCAAAAAATAGTAAACTTATTAAACCATATATTTTCACAAAACAATTAATCTGATATTGAAAATGTACATAAAATTCACAAGTATATAAAAAAATAATATGAATCAAAGTTATTAATTAATTCATTAGTTCTATTGGCAAGTAATTTAAAAAAAAAAATATTGTGAGATTCAGTTTGAAAAATTTTTTAAAAAAAAACAACTGGCTTTTGGTTTATTTATTTACAATAAGATTTCTGAGTCTACTATTTTTAATAAAATAAAAGTGGAAAAATAGTTTTAGTTGAATAATTTAGACAAATGTTATTTACTTTTAAATAATTTAAAGATTTTAACTGTTAAGTTATTTCAATAGATGTTCTACTTACCAAGTGTATGTATTATATATATACATGACTGGCAGCAATTATATGTTTGTGCTCTGCATATAGATTAATCAGCATACATATATAATCATAGCAAGATAATTCTTCAGTAAGCTAATGAAATCTCTTGGCAAGCTAGTTCATTCTAAAATAGTAGCCTGGTTTGTTGACATTTTTAGGAAATGTATAAACTGGTAACTGTTGACATACATACAGCTCCATTCAGTCTCTATAATTTGATAGACTTCAGGCATATTATTTAGTATACAATATGCACTATGAAATACATAAATTCAGTCTTGCTTCCATCATGACACTAGCAGAACATTACTTCTTGTCTTCAGTTATAATTTTATAATAATAGTAGTGCTGTAAAACTGTTATGTCTCTTGAATAATTTAAATCCACCTTTTTATAGTACATCATGGAATTTAAAAACAATAATTAAAAGTAAGTTTTTTTTAGCTTGATTATATAAAGAAGTTAATGACTTTTTTTAATTCACTTTAATTGAATATCAAATTTTTGATCTAAAAACATTTCTTAATCTTTTCACCAACATCTTTGTAAATTTTTTATTAAAATATGTTATACAAGCTTTAATTAAAAAAAATTCTTAATCTAATTAAAATAGTGGAATTTTATAATTACCAGTATATCGATTGTAACATAAAAATATGCTTGTTTTAGATTCTCTTTTTTTACTGATCAAAATCAGAAGAAAACATTAAATAGACCTTTTTAAATGTTTAATTTATAATAATTTTTAAATTCAAAATTGTTATTTAACTCTTAACTGTTATTCCAGAGTAATATAATAAATATCTTCAAAAAAATTTGTTTTTATTTCTACTTTTCCTTTCAAACTTATATATATATATAGTACCAATATTGAAATTGGCACATGATAATTTATCTAAAAAAATTATTAAAATAATCTTTTGTAAAAGAGTTTGAAATAAAAGTTAGAAAATAATTGATTAAAAGGGGGGGGAGGAAGAGTTTTGGTTAGAAAAGTTAAACTAAAAGTTTTATAGAAGGGAGTAGAATCTATTATTAGTAGTTGAAATATAATTTAAAGTTTAAAAATACAAATCTCTTTTCATTTGAATTAAAGAAAAAGCAATCTTAAAACCAGTTATATATGCGCGTATATATGTACGATTGTAAATAAATAAAAATGTATGTGTAATAAATATTAAAATGAAATAAAATAAGATTATCATTAAAAAAACACAGCAATAGCTATTAATTAAAATATAAAACAACAGGATTAAAAAGCTTATCTTCAAAGGATTAGCTACTAATTAAAATTATATAAAACAACATGTTTGCATGGCTATTACTAATTAAATGATCTTCCAAAACACATCAAAAGATTATCAAAGAAATTTTGAGAACAGATATTGCCGGAAGATATTATAAGGACAACACATCACAGGTATAAATAGACCATTTTTTTTATTGGACATTCAATTGAGTCAGTTAAGTTCAGAGAGGACAATCATTCAGTTAAGTAATTGTTTCAGTTCAGATAACAGTGCAGTTTATTAGGTATCCAGAAACAGAAATGCAGTGTTAAAAAACATGGGAAACATACGCCTCTCCACAGCCTGAAGTCCGATGAAAACAGCAAGATCTGCCTGTGAAATAATGTCAGTGTAACAACTTGGAAATCTCATCAGTATATAATTGTCTCCAATAATAATAATTGTGAATAATAAGGAAACTCATCAAGGAAACGTCCCAGCCAGCTGGAAATAATTCTCACCTAAAGAAGTAACCAAAAAAAATGAAGTTCTACGTCCACATTCAAAATCCTAGGTAATAATATTTCATATTCTTATTTCTATAATAGCCATCGCATCGCATTAATTCGTAAAGCCTCCAGAGACAAGTAATTTGAACTCTATAAGCATGCATAAAATGAACTCTTGATGTGCATGTTTGTGAATGCTATATGATTTTATAGACATCAAATATTATTTGTGTTTTTTCATAAGATATATATTATAGTGTGTTAATTTAAAATGTGTGTGTATTATATTACATTTATAAAATGTTTAAAATTAGTAAATGTTAGTTAATAAATTGTCTTTAAAATTAAACTTTATTTGTTGGTCAATTCTTTTTATCAATTCCTTTTACTAATCTTTTCATCAATTCTTTCAATCAATTCTTTTATGCCTCTAGTTAAGAAATAAATTCTTATTGGTTACCAATAACTGAGCTAGTCATGGATACTTAGGCATTGAGATAGTGGCCATTGTTCAAAGTGCGTTGTTTATTCTTTTGAATAGATAGCTGGCACCCGTGTTTACACGAAACAAAAAAGTGCTTTGAACTCTGGTGTTGAACACAACAGTCGAGAAGAAGTTATGTCCTGGAAATGTAATGCTAGTTATATATTTTATAGCTATCGTTTGGGTATATATACTCTCCGAGTATGTTCTTCTCTGCCTAAGAGACCGGTGTTTCGAACGTCCCATATTCGAACCTGGTACAATATATATATATGCACACACATTACTATGTTATTGTATACCACAAATCACATAACCATCTCAATATATACATTTGTTTAAAAAATCTGCATTTTATTATATATGTATACTATTTAGATAGGCTTCTGTACGATGTTTTAGCAGCTGTACAAAATTTTGAAAGCACATGGGAGATGTGACAAATCAATTGTATTTGAACCAATTTCCTGCATATTTATTACAAAAAAAAAGTAAAACATAAAAATGTTTTTTGTCTCTTTACATAATATGAAATAGTGGAAAAATTTCATTTAAGAATTATTCATAATATTGAAAATATAAAGTGATTTTAAGACCAATCAATATGTTCTTCAGTTTGCTGCATGAAAATGCTAATAAACATTACATTACATATAAATCACTGTAAATGTTGAACAAAGGATCAAGAATCGAATAAATCTGCCTATTCTTGGAGCTCTGCTGTTTACAAACACACCTTTGTCAACAATATGAATATAAAGTCACATCTTCATTGGATTAGTATGTGAAACAAATAAATAACATATTTTCTAAAAAAGAAGTTTTTTGTTTAACATGGACTTAGAAAATGGTTATGTAAAAGAGGCAGAACACATTCTGTTGTAAAGCTAATTCTAAACTTTTGCAAAAATCCTGTTAGAGAAATTTTGAAGTTTTCTCAAATTTTAATTAGAATTATATTTTTTGCAGTTATTAATTTGACAGAACTGAAAACTCTCTATTTACATCAATAAGCTAATTTACTAATAATGGAGTATAGAAGATAAGAATTAGATTTCTTTGTATAAATTATAAATATGAGTCCAAAATAAGGTTTAATTCAATGAGTTTTAACAAGATTTTATCTAAAATGGAAATTAATGAAGTTCTTGATGATGTTTTTTATATAAATTATAATAAATAATAAAAAGTCATATATATATAATGAGCTTTCAAATAGCTCTTAACAAGCTTTTCAGAATATCCCCAGCCTCAGACTGTTTTCTGCTACTGGCTTCTTCAGTGAGATTTTCTGACATTTACATGTCTTCCAATCCAGCTATCTAATTTAAATAGCCATATGGGACTGAACTAAGTTCAGATACACTATATATTAATGCCTTTAGAAATATAAAATCACCAAAGCCTTAATAGCAAAAAACAAAACATGGCTATTTAAGTTAGATAGCTGGATTGGAAGAACATATGAATGTCTGAAAATTTCAGATGTTTTACTTAAAAGTTATCCATTAGATAAGTACTGGGCTTGGCCTGGTATTTTAAAATTAATGCTTGACTATCCTAGCACCTCACCGAGGAAGCCATAACAGAAACTGGCCTGAAGTTGGAGATATTCTGAAAAGCTTGTTAAGAGCTATTTGCAAGCTCATTACATAACATTTGTAATACAAGCTTGTTAAATTAGATCATGTGATATATGACTTGATTCTTTGTAATTATATATATATATATATTAATAATACTTACATGTAAAGAGCCTCTCTTGGCACATTGTTTTGTGCCTTTTTCAAATGTTAAGCATCTATTTTAACATTAAACAATTATTACAGATAGAACACTATTTAGAGTTCTATAATGGAAGTAAAATAACAACAATAACAAAATAAAACATCATTAAAATAGATTTTTTTTCCATATAGATTCAATATAACTTCATACTATTGATTATATAACATAACAATATACAGAATAAATAATATGTACATTACATAACTTTATACACACTACCTTATATAATTTTCATTTTTTTTAAAATTAACAATTGTTGATTAAATTTATTGAAGTTTTATAAATATTCATATAATTATCTAAGTTATGTTTATAATGAGCACAGACTTTCACATGACCCACCACTCTCCACACTATCTCATAACACTGATACACCCGAACACACATATGTCGAAAAGATAAATAATCACCAATATACGTATTTCATGCTAAACCAGCAATCAATCATCAGTTGGTCCAGATTACCATCTCTACACATATATGCTACAAGTGCTCAGATATATATTAAAATAGCAAATCCTCCTACTTTGATGGAACGCTCAAAGGCCACCCTTAGGCCGAGATTGTTGTCACACCCATGTTGACCTAAAGGTCAATCTGACCCCTCGTGTACAGGACATAATCCATTAAATACATATACATGGGTGTGACAACAATCTCGATCTAAGGGTGGCCTTTGAGCGTTACATCATCAGATTTTCAATTGGATGGACAGTTGAGGAGTTGGAGTGTGGAGTACATTGAAGCCTGTCCATTAAAGTAGGAGGATTTGCTATCTTAATATATATCTGAGCACTTGTAGCATATATGTGTAGAGATGGTAATCTGGACCAACTGATGATTGCTGGTTTAGCATGAAATACGTATATTGGTGATTATTTATCTTTTCGACATATGTGTGTTCGGGTGTATCAGTGTTATGAGATAGTGTGGAGAGTGGTGGGTCATGTGAAAGTCTGTGCTCATACCCTGTCTATGACATATATAGACACAGGTATATATAAGCCTGTGTATTTCATGTATTAAGTTATGTTTAATATAAAATGTTTTACATATTTGTCTTCTTTTTGGATCTTTAATGTAACTTAAAGCTTTAATTCATTTTACTTCACTACTGTCATCTATTATAATTTTGAATAATCAAGAGATATTTGAGATTAGTGTATATGAATTATGCATCTAATGTGATACTATTTAAGAACTGCAAACTAATATCTGATTTATGGTACAGTGAGCTTGTTCCAGATCTAAGAACTGGATGTAAATTTAATAAGCATTATCATATATTGTGGAGACTTTATTTATTACCTAAGCTTACAAATAAATGCTGACACTGGAGTAATTGTTTCTAAAAAATATATCATAAATGTTTGTCATTTGATGTTTTTGTTTTAATATTATTTTAAAAAAATGAACATTGCTAACCATTATATTTTTTTAGTCATTTGCTAGAAAATTAAGATTAGTAATTTGCTTTGTTCCAAAGCTATTAAATGCAAATTTGACAATTAATGAATGCAAGAAGGCAATATCATAACCAAATTCTTAGCCCTGTGGATGCAAAATCTGATTCTTCTTAAGTAGATATGATAGATGGGGATCAGTATAGGAATATAAATAAAGTACTGCCATCCAGATTCTTTCAGTTGCTCAAGCTTTATTCTGAATAAGAAAAATTTGTTGTCTAATAATAAGGGTTAATAGTAAATAGGTAAACCATGCTTTATATTGTTTGGTGCAGTGATCGAGTGCCAGATTCAGAAGATCAAAGTCACACCCCAGATTAATCACTTCCAATGCTCGAACATCTTGTGACCTTCACCGAGGCAAAACTCTCCATACAGTAGCACTATTCAGCGCAAGCCAGGATAATCAATAGATGCAGAAGGGGTTGTGCATAAAATCCTTATGTAATGCCTATTTAGCCAATATCCTCATACTGGTTTATAGTTTGTGGCTTTCATCTGATAGCACTGCACCTTGATCTTAGGATCTAATGCAATCCTCCAGCAGCCACTTTTTACTTTTTTAGCTAACTATAAAGCTTTGAATCCAAAATGAAAACACAATAAAGATTTCAAGCTATGCTCATTAGCTTGTATAGTTGTATAAATCTGAAAATTAACTGAATTTTCATTTTGGACTCAAAGCTTTATACTTAGCTAATAAGATAAAAGATGGTTGCTGGAGAGTTGCATTAGATCCTAAAATCTAGGTGCAGTGCTCTCAGATCCAAGGCTACTCACTGATGAAAGCCATAAGTTATAAACTAGTCTAGAGATATTAGATAAGTAGGCACAAAATAAGGATTTTATACACAGATCTTCCTGCAATCATCGATTAATCTGGCTTGCACTCAATGATGCTACTGTATGGAGAGTTTTGACTCTGTGAAAAACAAGTTGAGTAAGCATAAAGAATGGTGACCATGTGATTCTTCTGAACAGTAAACATTCGATCATTTTTTAAGGGAATCGTGGGGTGAGATATAACTTATTAGTGTTTTTTATTTCATTTATATAATATATATATGTTTACAGATTTTTCAACATAATAAGTAGCTCAATGATTTAAATAATTTTTCATGGCCGAATTTTTCTACTATTTCTATTAATAATGTACAGTCATAAATTATTACCCCCTTAAATTTTTGATAAAGTTTATCATCCAGTTCTAAAATGTATTTTCATCGTATTACATTTAATTATTTAATTTTTGAAATATTTTTATTATTTTTAGTAAATTTTTTTCCTGCCTAATATTTATACACACTTAAGGCTTTGTACAATAAATATGAGCAGTATAATTAATGTTTCAGTTATTTGAGTGGTATGAATTATTTATTATTGCCTGCTATACTTAACTCTATACAATTTCAATGACAAAAAGAATTTATATATATTTAAAAATAAGTTTATATATAAATAAAAGACATTTATTAACAAATATTACACCAAGTAATATAGATTTACATAAGGTCTAATATGTTAACTGTACATTCAATTGTTTATATGAATATATACTGTGTTAGCTTTTTTTTTATTTTTTAAATGTATACTTTATTAGATTTAATCATTGTACATATAGGAGGATATGTGATTTTAGAGAATGGAGAACCTATAGAGGGATGTGATATTTACAGTGAGGGATGATCATTAAAAAATATTGGATTTAACAAATGTTAGCATGAATACTATAGTGAATTAGGGTAGACATAAGTCTGTAGCAAACATAATCAATTAATATAGGTGAAGATGAATAGTCTCTTGATTAGCAGGTTTAACATACCTGATGGAATTCTCATGATCATTAAAAACCTTCTCAATAATAGAAAACTATCCATTTTCCTCAATGGCAAAATCTCACCACTGTTCATTCCCATCAACTCCATCCCAGAGGCTCTCCTTTCAGCACCCTATTCTTTATTACTAGCTTAAACCTACTCATTATTGAGCTGAAACAAGCCCTTCCTGGAATCTATATTCCCGCCCTAGGGAGGTCAATATACCACATCACCTACATGGAAAACTGGTAATGTTTTTTCCATCCAAGAGGTTTATTCCCAGGCTCTCTGCAATCATATTTAACTATTCTACACAATATGGCCTCAAATTTAACATAACTAAATCGGCTGCCTGGAAATTATCTTCTGAGACTCCCATAATTTCTTAATTCTCCGCTTGGCCCCCAAAATTCTCGGGGTTTCTGATTTTTAAGTCCTCTATGACCATGAGGAAAATGATTCAAGATACTGAGTTTGCTTTCTCAAATTACCTACAAATTGTGTTTAAACAGAACTGATATTACTGTAATTACATTATGACTTAAAATATTATTGTAGGCAAGACTATAACTTACTTAAATGATGTTTGTGAACTAATTTATTTCTCTTATTTAAACTTGATCAACATCTTTGCCATAGATACTAGAATGGATAGAATGTCAACAATGACATACTTATGCCGACACTGATAATAAACAAAAGTAATTTGATATTAATATTATAATATCTTTTATTGTAATGTGGTTTTGACTATTTATTTCTATCCAATCAGAGAGCTTGTATTAAAATATCAAAACTATAAACTAAAATTACAGGAACCAATGATATTCTCAACTAATCTTAATACAATACTTTTTTTTATTGAGATCATTGTTCTTTCTTTAACTAAGAGCAGCAAGTCAGAATAATCAATTTGCAATCACAATTGCAAATATAAGTAATATTATTAGCAAAAATAATCTCCAAAAAAAAAAAACACTAATTAATTAATTACAACATGGTATTTAAGCTGTCACAACTTGATTCCACATAATATCCATCAACTTAAAAGCCAGTGACATTCCAGTAGCTAACACAATACCCATAATTATAAATTTGGTAATTTATTTTTATGATATGACTATTTTATAATGCATTGAGAAAACTTTGAAAAATAAAAAAAATCCTGACAAGTAGTGAGTTAGATGTATGTCATAAATTTGAGTCAACTGATTTACTAAGAATTAAATTTTGATATACATGCTCTGACTAAAATCAGGCAAACAATTTATAATAAATCTTTATTACTACTAATAATAAATATCAATGTTTGCCTACATCATATATGAAATGTATTTTTATGGAAACAATAAAGATGTTACATTTGCAATAGTAGAGAAGACATTCTAAAACTTTCTAATGTCATTGTTAATTAAATTATTTGAAAATTGGTGCATTATTCTTACTAGTATTGTTTGAATTAAAAGTATTGTGCACAAACACTGTTCACTACTTTATATATCTATGGACTTGACACTGTCTCCTTGCATATTTTTGCACATTAAATTCTTTTCTGGAATAAAAAAATCCCATTATTAATTTAAGATGTGGTTTGAATACTTTTTCTCTATGGTAGATGAACCTTATGAATCATTATTTTAAGAGATTGATGTTATGAAAATAGATTCAGAGAAATAGAATTACTAAAGAATCTAATTCAACATGTGTAGCATTGTAATTATGAAATATAAAGGATTTAGCATCTAATGTATAGCAACAAAAATCTCATTCAAAAATGTAGGTTTGACACAGTTCATTGTTGTAAATTCTGTGTCAATTTTTAAAATCTCATAAAAATTCTATAATAATAAATTTTCTACTAATTTTTTCCCTACCAAAAAACTCTTCAGCACATTAAACATTTTCTATTTATTTTTAATTTCCCTCATTAAAACAAAGTCATTCTATTTCACTTTGAATGGTCTCATTTGCCGTTCACAATTCACCATCCATAACATGTCCAATTATTTGATTTTAGATTCTATCTAAAAAAAATTAAGTTCCCTGACCAAACACAGCACATTATCCTCTTCAACTGTTAATGCAAGTGCAGTAACTTCTTTTCAATAATTCTATCTACCTCACATTTAGATTGTTGATAATCTAAAATCTTTTCTTTTCTTTTATATAAATAATAATCTAATTCTCACAGTCTTCCATTTATTTAATATCTTATTATCAACTATAATTTTATTAAAATTTAGCATTAAATATTCTAACAGCACTACATGTATGTTACAAATTACATCTCTTATCAATTAACTTTAACTTTTAGTTAAAATAATTATTAAACATTTTTACCACATAAATGTAAAAGTTGATTGAATCTTAACTCATTTAGTTTTATTCTGTTGTTTACATTGTTTTGAGTTAGATCTTTTTAGAATCTTAATAGCAATAGAAGAGTGGTCTCCCTTTTTCATTTGCTTCATATGGAACTTTATAACATTCAGTTATGTTGCTGAATAGTTTAACAGTAGGTGGCAGTAGGTGACAAGGGAGTATATACATTATCAGGTCTTTTATTGGCAGATGATGTCTTTTTGTGCACAGAAAAAAGGGAAGATATGGAAGTAATGCTGAGGACATGCACAAGAGTGGGTAAAGAGATGGGGATTAAATTTAGTGAAGAAAAATCAAAAGTAATGATGATCAATACTGGGGAAAGAGAAGACAAAGAATTTTTATTGGGGGATATAAAGTTAAGTGTAGTGAATACGTATAACTATTTAGGAATTGTTTTAAGTAATCAGAGAAATTGTTGGATGAATAACAGTGTTTTCCTATAATAAATATGATGTAACTAGAATTGTATGGGAGTGGCAGTACAGGGTTAACATATGGTAAATGATGCATTATGAGTTAGTAAAAAGGTGTTACATTATTTAGAAAAAGTACAAAGAGAAGTAGGAAGCCATGCATTAGATGCAGATGTGTGGGCAGCAAAGGAGGCAATTCAGGAAGAAATGGGATAGTCAAGTTTTTATATGAGAGATGCAAAAAGCAAAATGAAAATATTCAGTAGATTGCAGTTTATGGATAATAAGAGAATAATCAAAATAGTATTTAATAAGGTTATGAGTAAAGGCCAAGCAACAAGATGGATGAGTATGGTAGTATGGCATGGAGAAGATTTGGATAAAAAATTTATGTCGGCATACTTATACAAAAGGTGGGATGATTATTGAGAATTGTTGAGTGTTATAGTGGCAAGGAATGGGATAAAAGAATAGATGCATTAATAAACAATAGCGAGTTGGAGAGATGGAGAACTAGTATGGAGAGTAAAAAAAGTTTAAATATATATAGAAGTAAACATAATATTGGGTGTGAGTTAATTTTATAATAATAGCAAGGAAAATAGTTTACTGTGTAAGGCTCAAACAGGATCTTTAGCAACAAGGGAATATACAAATAAATGGAAAAATGTAGGTCATTTAGTCTCCAAGTTATGTAAGAAAGGCATAGAAAATATTAAGCATCTATTAATGAATGTAAATGCCTGCAAGCAGAAAGGATATGAATAATGAAATTGTGAAAGAATAAATATAAGCAAAGTGATTAAACAGATAGTGTGTTTTTGGTATTTATGCTTGGTATGGGAAAGATAAAGGATTTAGATATAAAGGTTATGGAGTTGACAAAGATTATGTTGTGTAAATGGGATAGAGCAAGATAGAGAAGAATATGGAAAAAACAGGGTGGGGAATGGAAAGGGAAGATAAGGTGGCTAACAGGTTTTTCTGGGCAGCTGAGAGATTCCTGACTCTGAAAAACGAGAAGTCACAGTACATCACATTGCATCACCTTCTAGTATATTTTTATGCAAATTCTATATATATATATGATCATAATGATTTTTAACCATTATCAATCCACTGCAGTCTTTCCAAACTTAATGTAATTAGTTTGCTCTATAACTTTTTGTCTTTACATCACTTCAGCAAATCACCTTATCTCTTCCATCCACCTTGTATGTGTTTTGTTTTTGGGTTTTTTTAAATCTTTTAGGATCCAGTTAAAACATTCACCTATCTAGTTTTTATAATTTTCTTTTTACAATATGTGTAGCTTAGCTCCATATTAGCTGATTTAGTTTTTTCAATAATGTTCTCTCATGTATTTCACTTTCAACCCTTTCTTACAATTCCCAGCATACATATCTTCATATTTTATTGTGTGAGCTATAGTCTTTTATTTCTCATTTATTAAGTATTCAAATCTTACACCCACAATTCAGAATTGCAATACACTTTAAAAAAATCTTCCATTTCAACCACATTGTTGTTATCATTCTGAATTAATATTGACCCATTCCAGGATGGTGTTTCCAAGTATAAACCAGTTTTTATGATCACTATCCTCACTTCTTTACAACACACAATAAATTTCTTTACTTCATTCATCCATCTCACATGTGGTTTATTTCTAGGTCTTTTGCAATCTTTTAAAATGCAAATTAATAATTCAACTGTCTTATCTATTATCAACTCTTTCAACAGTATGTCCAATCCAGTTCCATTTCAGACCCTAAATTCTTTCAATGATATCAGTAATACCTGTCACCATATATTTTTTACTCTCTTCTTATTAGTCCTAATGTACATCTCTTCATATTTCATAAAATAATCTGAAGTGTATTTATTGATCTTCTATTACATGTCTTAAGTCTCAGATCTGTAAATAAGAACTAGAAAACATATGTTAAAAATTTTCCTTTTCAAGCATATAAGCGTATTTCTTTTTAATATTATATCAAACAAAAGCATTCCATCTAAGTTTACTTTTGTGATAGCAAGATATTTGTAGTTGTTTGCTTCTTATATTTATTTTCTTCACCTGACAAAATTCATTGAACATTACTTTAACATTTGTCTTTAATCCTCCTTTCTATTTACCTGATAACTCTGGCAATTTTTCCTAAAACTTATTTGCATCATCTGCAAAATCTAGATGACTAAACTCTATTCACTTGGTCTCAATGGAATAACAAATGCAAGCTGTCTTTGTTGCAGTTCTTAATAAAATATTAGTTATCTTCTTATTCTATTCTCAATCATCTTTGAAATCTGTTAATATTTTAAAATGATTTGTGATAATTTAAATTTTCAAACATCACATTATCACCTTTTTATGCTTATACAAGCTGTTTTTCACAGAGGCAAAACTTTCCATAAAACCCTCTTGCATCCATTGATTACTCTGGCTTGTACTGAGTGGTGCTACTGTATGGAGAATTTTGTCTCCATGTAATTTAAATTTGTTGGAATGTTTCTGGAAATTAGGAGTATCAAGGGTTAGTACTGTTTTTCTTAATAGTTTTTGTCCTTCTATTTTTGCATTATCACATATTTTATGATCATTTTATATATTAAATCTATTAAGAGCATTACAATCTTGAATTAAGTATTTTATGTTAATCATCATAAAATCCAATAATTTCATGTAAGAAATTAAAATGTAGCTAACATGCATTTTTTTTTCACATCTTCTTAACAGTTTTCTCTACCTTAAACTATAAGAAAGTGTTTTTATTTCAAATTCTTCATTATTAGCTTTTTTTCCATCCTCAAATATCATTGGGCTGAGAAAATTCTAAATAATGTTATCTAATAACTTTTTACAAAATTGCATTGATTTTGTTTAGTACATAGCTTTTATTCACAATAACAGAAGATAATTTTAAACTATATACATGTAGTTTTCCATTGAATAATTGTAAACAATAATCTTTTCTTTATGAAAATATTTGAATTAACATATATTAAACCAATTTGTGTAAGGTAATAAAAACACCACTCTACTAATTTAAATTTTATGCTTATTAATATTATAGTCTATTTAGGTGCTGTTGTAGGATCTTGGAAAAAGAAATGAAAGTCACAAATTTAAGACTTCCGCATTTTATTAAATATCACAATCCATTTAAGTTAAAACTTTAACTCTTGAAGCATATTTTATTTATATATGTGAATGAGATTAATTTTTCCGAAGAGCATAGAAAAGGACAAAATATATTTAATAGACATTGTATTAGAATGCAAAACACTGCATAGAAGTCAAAAGCTAAATTTTAACATAGAACTACTAATGATCACATTCTTTTATTATTATTATTATTATTATTATTATTATTATTATTATTATTATTATTATTATTATTATTATTATTATTATTATTATTATTATTATTATTATTATTATTATTATTATTATTATTATTATTATTATTATTATTATTTCAGGTTGCACATCAAGAAAAAGTGGATGTAGATGTAAAAATAGTGATGGATACATGGACTCTACAAATGGGTTATCCACTTATTTCAGTTATAAGAGATTCTAAAAAACACAAAACTTGTATAACTCAGACTCGTTTTCTATTAGATCCTAGCGTGAAGTCATTAAAACCTAAAAATTATACTGATTTAGGGTAAGAATTTATATATATATAACGATTATTCTATATTTAAAACTTTATATATAAAATTTTTAACACACACACACATATATATATATATAGTTACAGGGGATTTAAATCCAGACTTTCAAGCCCCCTTCAGCTTTCCAATCCATCTCATATAACCAATATGCATGACTACACCCATGTGAAAAAGATAAATGATCTCCAATATATGATTTTCATGTTGAACCAGTTCTCATCAGTTGATCCAGATCATTATCTTCCCACACATATATATAATCAGTGCTTGGTTTATATTAAGATAGCAACTCTTCATTATTTAATGAGAAGGTTTCAATATATTCCATCCTCCAACTCTTCAGCCATTTATACCATTGAAAATCTGATGACGGAATGGCCCAAATCCTTTGATAATGCCAATAATATTGTCGTGTGAAGTCATTCCGTCCTTTCATGTGTAGAATCTTGTCCATTTAAACACGCAGAAGTGGGATGGACTAGATATAGGCTGAATCTGTATTATTTAAATAATTACTTTATATCTCTAGAATTAAAATGTAATTATAGGGATTTGAACCTGACTTTTAGGCTCCCTTCAGCTATCCAATTCATCTCATTCAACTAATACACATTCCTACACACATGTGAAAAAGATAAATGATTTCCACTATACATGTGTCTATATAAGTACATCAGACCATTAATAAAGGTGGGATTCCACCTTTATTGTTAAAAAGAAGGTTACCTTGACAACAATTTGAAATTGTTGATTATTAAATGACTTAGTGTTGATGGGTGTTTAATGATTACTTACAAACCCATTCAGCCTTGAGTATTATTATACTTAGTATTTAAGTAATACTTTAGGTGCAATTTGAAACTTATAATTGCAGTTTACAATGTTATAATTGACTATTTATTTGTCTGCATTCAGGATAGGTTAAATTTACCTGTTTAAAGAGGTTTATTTAAACTTCATTGTATCAATAATTTCAATCTCTATGGTCAAGGTGAAATCTTTAGTGTCTATATAAGTATATTAGTCCATTAATAAAGATAGGATTTCACCTTTATTGTTAAAAAGGAGTTTGCCTTGAGAACAGTTTGAAATTGTTGATTATTATTGATATTGGGATTATCTAAGTCAGGGATGCCCAACCCGTAGCTCGCGTAACTGTTTAATGTGGCTCGAATTGCACTCTTCAAAAAAATTGATAAAATATTTTATGTTCCTTGATGGCTCATGCACACACTAAAAAATAAACATTTTTACAATACAAACAATAACGATATGCAGTGTCAGGTTTCACATTAAATAAAATATATTTTTCCTGTAATTGTAATTTATATGTATGTTACCAAATTTTTAATAAATAAAATGTATTTACATTTTTTTTTCTTTTTAACATATTACACCATTTTTTTTTTTTTGCTGTACACGTTTGGTTTGGTGCTATATATATATTGTGTTTAGTGCTCTTGTATATATTGTTGTTTTTATCGAGAAAGATCCTTGTAGACGTTTGGTTTGGTGCTGTATATATATTGTGTTTAGTGCTGGAAATAGTTTTTATCGAGATAAATCCATGTACACGTATATATTTTGCTGTATATATCGATGTTTAGTGCTGTAAACAGTTGTTTTTATCCGTGTACACGTATATATTTTGCTGTATATATATATATATTGATGTTTAGTGCTGTAAATAGTTGTTTTTATCGAGATAGATTCGTGTACACATATATATTTTGCTGTATATATTGATGTTTTCATCGAGAAAGATCCGTGTACACGTTATTTTGGCCACATTAGAAACGGCGGATTGATACCAATGTGAATAGGCCGTCCCCCCCCCCCCCCACCTATCTCCCTACATTGCAGGTTTAGTACCCAAGTACCATGTTTATAAATGTAATATGAAAAATGTAATATATAATTGTGGCTCCCCAAATTTTTTTAAATTCTCAACTGGCTCGCGTCAAGTTAAAGGTTGGGCACCACTGATCTAAGTCTTGAGTGATTTTTAGTGATATATATAATATCACAAATTAATATTACTAAAATTATATTCCAAAAAATCATTGAAATATTAGAATGTGTGTGTATATATAAATTACATCTGATTTACGAGTATCATCTTTCTTCATTCACAACTTTGACCTAACCATTTCATATAAATACAATGATTATTACTAGAGATTATTTTTAGCCTAGATATAAACTTTAATTCTCAGTTAAAGATCAATATATCAAATTTTTAATTAAACATAAAAGCATGGAATAACTATTTCATATCTCTTTTTGCATATATACTATTTTTTTAAAATATACTTAAAACATTCTCTTCACCTCATATTTTTGAAACTTATGACTTTTTAAAATGACAATTTACACACAAGATACATTCCATGTTAAACTAGCTCGCTTTATTTGAACCAATAGTTATCAATACCTAATTATTTATGCATTAAAAAATAAGTGTTAAACTTTCTGCGTTTGCAACTTTGAACACTTCCCACTTTAGTATAATAATTTGTTATCAATAAATATTAAATAAATAATGCAAATATATGTGAGTGTGACTTGGGCCAAATGAAAAGTTCTTGTTGGCATAAAATGCATCATATATGGCTCATTCTTATTTTTCTGATATCTTTGTTAATACATTTCAAGAATGTGTGATGGAGTAGAAGTTTTAAGTCTACCTACCTCTCCATTTATTTATTTATTTGTCTGCCTATCTTGTTGGTCAGTTGGTCTAACAATAACTACTGTGTTTTCCTATTTGTCTGTATTTACATCCACTTATCCATTTGTTTGTCTATATGTCTATCTGTCTGTATAGCCATGTGTCTATCTATCTGTCTGTCTTTCTTTTATCTTTCTGCTTATCTCTGTCTATGTGTTTACATGTCTGTTAACATATCTGTTAATCTATTTGTCTATCTGTCATTTTCTCTGACTGTCTCTGTCTGCTTGTCTATCAATCTACCTGTCTGTCTGTCTATCTATCACATGTCTATAGACATTTATCCATTATCTATCTATTTTTCTATCACTTTAATTTATTGAATTCCAGCAAACTATTAAAAAATTAAATGCCAGTGCACAGAATTATGATTTCAAGGGCTATCTGAAATTAAATGGAATTAATAGATAGAAAACTATTACTACAAAACATTTATACTTAATCATCAGTGAAGATGTCTTAACTATTTCTTAAAGCATATTAAGTTCTTTGCCAAAAGTTAGATAAAGTAATTATGGAACAGAACATGATTGCTTTAAATATGCTATTGTTTTCCATTCCCTTAACATAAAAATTTAAATTATCAAAAAACATAAAAATTTAGTCTACTTTATCAATATTACCATTATAATATAAACTTTAATGATCCACGTCAGCATAAAATCAAAGTTAGCAAACTATAATGTAAAAAGTTAATTTATCATTTTTAAATTAGAAACTAGAATGCCAGTATTTTTTTTTTTTAAAAAAAAAACCAAATGAATGTTACCTAAAAATATATATTTTTATTTTATAGTTGTTACCTCTTTTGAAAATGGTCTAATGCAAAGCAAAGATCTTTCCAACAATGTCTTAGAAAACAATGATGAAGGAGACGGCAGAAATCGGCATACTTTCTAATAGTCAAGTGAAGTGGGTTTCAATAGTTTTCAGCTTTTGTTTTATTATATTGAAAAACACTTAAGAACTATTTACCAAATGATATTGGATTTGAACTCTGGGTCATAAGCATGATAAGTCAGATGCATTACCATTAAAAACATGAGATTATTCTTTTATGTAAAAATTCATTTATGTAAAATGTAAATTTTAAAAACTTATTATAATTAGCTTTTAAAAAATTATAAATGGTAAAGATAATCCAGCGCCTTTTTGCTTGTAGACATATAATATCTTTCTGATCAATATCACATTTCAACTATTTTTTTTATCGGACTATACACACCCAATCATTTCAAATTATATTGATACTCGAATTGACAGAATCTACATATACATTTACCAATTACTAGCCTTATTACTCCTGTCTTGAAAGTAAACAAATAGTTATGAATAACACTTACTCTGACTCTTCGTACAGAGAAGGAGACCATTGCCTAGTAATGAAATATTTAAAAGGCAACTAAATTTATAACTCTGCTACATTTGTTGATCTGATCTTAGCTTATGACCCAAATTGAAAAGTGATCTTTCTCTAAAAGTTTCTAAAATCCTTAAATGAAGAAAAAAAAAATATTAATGCACTTGACAAAATAATTTCCAATAAAAAAAATTGACACTAAATGATAATCATAATAGATACATAATTTTATAGAATGATTTATCTACCTGCTTTATTTATTATTTATCTATGATCTTCCAATGACAGAATGCAAGAAATTCTTCCATACTAATGCGATTACTTTGACTTTTCAAAAGAGGTCTTTTCTGAAAGAGAAAAGTCTCTCAATAAGACTATGACTAAATTGGAAATCCATTTTAAAGATTGGGAGTAAAACAAGCAAAAACTCTCCATACAGTTATGCCACTCAGTGCAAGCCAGAGTAATCAATGGATACCAGAAGGCTTATGAATAAACTTTCTATTTAGTGCCTACTCATCCAATAGCCCCAGACTAGTTTCTAGCACAAGTCTTCTGGCATCCATTGATTACTGGCTTGCACTAAGTGGCAGTACTATATGGAGAGTTTTTCATGTTTTAATAACAGTTATGAACAAGCATGAGAAATGGTGATCATGTGATGAAAGACTGGGAGTCTTACTCCTAATCCAATAAAGACAGTATGCTAAATGTTTTATCTAAACAACAGAGAAACATAATCCGAATATAATTATTTGTAATAACAGAATGAAATGCAACTTTATCTTGTGCTATTTAGGAATAACCATGTTTATATTCTAATTAATTTTTTCCATTTATCTAAAATTAGAACAAAATTCAGCCTTGGAAAATTAGCTAGATCTACTTTGAAATGTGATACAATACTTTATGGATAGCTTTTTTTAACACTAGCATTTTTAGTTGGTGAATACTGTATTGTATTTGTCACATTAAACTTTAGGATATTCAATTAAACATTTTCATATTTTTTTAAACCAGACATCAGAAGAAAAGTTGCCCCAAGATATAAAAAGCTGTTAAGTAGATCAGACATAATAACTCATAATATAGTTTCACCTCTAAAAGAACAGTTTATTGGATGTTTAACTAAAAATTACAATTAAAAAAATTATTGTATAAAAATTAAATTCTTAGGAGATTCAAAACAAATATAATTTTCAAATCCACCAATGAAGTCAGATTTGATCTTGTAGACTTGGAGTCTCATTAATAGATTCAGAACAACACCTGACTGTTGCACTAATCTGCTTCATAAATGGAATATAGCTGCCACTGAACCATCAAATCTAAGGATGCAATACCAGAATTGAAGATTCTAATAAGTCTAACTCCTAGTTTGAATCTGTGCAAGTTTCTTGACAATATTTTGTTAATATGTAAGAAGAATTCATATGTTATTAATAAATAAAGTAAATATTACTGACTAACTGCAATGGATACAAATAATTATCAAATAAAAATTTTGAACTTAATTTAAGATTGTTTTTTAATCAAACAAAAAAGCTTCAATCTAAGATCAAGTCATGGACATAGCATGCACTGATTAGTATGCTATTGGGGAAATTTTGTTGTTAAAAATTTAAAGAGTCAAATAATTTGGAAACTTAATGAAGAAAAAACTTTAATCTGGTTAGAATGCAAAGGATAAGAAGTAAAACAGCTTTTAAATAACTTACCAGGGCAAAAATTTTTTCCAACAGTGCAGAAAAAGCTATCATTCACCAGAGTAGATTATTGTTGGGTGGGAGAATTTGAGTATTTTTCTATTCTGTACTAAAAATAATTATACACCTATTTAATGACTAACATTGGATGATTAGCTGAGTTGCTATGGCTTATTACAAGAAATAAAAAATCTTAAAGCTGACCCGAAATCTGAAAAAAAAAATTATTGGTCTGGATTCAAACTTAAAATATGGTAATACCATGTAAATGAATAAACTTATATATTCTAAGATTTTCATTATTTTATTATTATAATTTTTAAGTTCAAATAGTAAAAAAGAGAGAGAAAAAAAATAGAAAAATTTTATATTTTAAGATTAATAATGTATTAAATTAGTTAATGGAAGATGATATGGTTATCAAAAAAATATTATCTTAAAGTTTTTTAAGATAAAACATTTAGAAAAAATTGATTAATAATTAAAGCAATCTTACAAAATATTTAAATTAAACTATTTGAGAGATAAATCTTACAATAATAAATAAAAGAACAATGTTGAAAATAGGTTTCTGAATACTAGCCTATGTATATTTGTGCTAACTTTTTGGTTATATATATATGAATATTATGTGACAGGACTAAAAGCTTCTGCAGAATTCTCCAAAAAAAAAAAAAAAAAAAACAAAAAAAAAAAAAAAAAACAAATTAAAAGAAAAGGCATTACTCTCCTGATTATATAGGTTTTCACTCTTGTTTTATTCTGTAACCCATTTACTTGAGTGGTTGGTAAATAACTATCTGGGTTGGTTCTAGTCAGATTATTTATAAAAAAATAAATAAATGAAAAGTCCACAGTATGTACATTATATCTAAAAATATTATGATCAAGAAAAAAATATTCTGGATACAGTGATGAATAACCTCCAAGAAAATGGCTTCAGGTCTTTTAGCTATTGAATAGCTCGTTGTGTTAGTAATGGAGCTCCTTTCTAAAAATATCTCAAACCAGTTATAATCTGAAAAAATTTTCCAAGGGTTATCTGCTGTGAAGCCCAGGTCATAGGCAGAAAAGATACTTATGCTAATTATTAAACCTCAAGGCTCTTCTTTTATTATAAAAGGATTTAAAAGTCATTAATGTAGTTAATGAAAGCAATTAATCCACAATCAAATTAGCTATCTTTAATGTTTGTTGATAAACAAGATCTAGCTGTTGATGGCTACTGCAAGTTGGTCAGGTAAATAAATATCAATGCTTGACAATAAAAATAAAGCTTATTAATGATATGAAACCTACACAAGTAATAAAATCGATGCTCTACAATGAAATAATTTATATTTAACTTAAAAAAAATTTTTTTTTGTATATTTATAGAAAATTGTGAGATTACAGAAATATGGAATCTTTTTATTTATAATTTCATAAAGTAATTAATAAAAATATGTTTCATAACTAACCACTGTTTTGTGCAGTTTAGAAAAAGTAGGAAATTTGAGAATCTAAGGTTCTTGATTGAATTTTAAACTTACCAAAGGATAAAATACAGTTTAATCAAATAAATAAAAATGGGTGTTGAATGTCACATAATCTCCTAACAATTAACAATACCACTAAAATTATCAAATTAAATGTTTTCATTTTATATAATATTTATTCATGTGTATACATTTATATAAATACTTTTTAATATAGGGTATATGAGCACAGACTTTCAGATGACCCATCACTCTCCATTCTAACTAATAACACTGATACACTCAAGCACATATGTGCTTGAGTGTATCAGTGTTATTAGTTAGAGTGGAGAGTGATGGGTCATCTGAAAGTCTGTTCTTATATACCCTATATTACATATATAGACACAGGTATATAATAAGCATGTGTTTCAGTTATTAAATACTTTTTACACAGTGAAAATATAAACATCATTAATTATAAACTTAAAACATTTTAAGTATAGAACTTTTTTTTTTTTCCAAAGATGAATGTTATAGTGACATTCATGTAAGTTTATATTTAAAGTTCTTTATAGTTTTTCCTTTTGAGATGTAGTAATGTAATTGCATACAATTGACTTCATTTTATTGATGAAGTCTTTCATAGTTTATTGTAAATATTTATTTTATATTTAATTATATTGTACTTTGAACTATTTTCCAGATTTGATTTACTCTTTGCATTTTATATTAATTTTTCTGAATTGCAACAATTTTTAAATGTTACTAATAAAATTTTGTGTTTCACCATATTAACTGGTTTTTTTTTCCGTTGTCTAGTATAATATATAGGAATATACTTATAAAAAAAAAGCAGCTTAAAAATAAATAATTTATACATATATAAAATAATAACAATAATAATATTATTACTATTATTGTTGTTATTGTTATTATTAAGGATGCCAAATTGACCTCCAGTGATCATATAGAAGCACCCATTTAAGATTATTTTATTTTTCTAATGAAGTAAATAATTCCATACTATGATACAAAGAAGATTATCTGATCATTTGTGTTTCCATGAGATTTCCTATCTAGGCTGATTAAAACATCCAATGTTTATTTGTAGATGCCTATATGATATCAAAATTTATCAACAACATTACAATTTAAAACACCAATAGGTTTTTTGGTCCTTTCAATATCCAATATTCACATCCATGAAATTATAGAAGAAATCATAGTTCTGACAAATTTTATATCCTTACTTTTAAAAAAGTGTTTACAGATATATATCTAAAACTAAAATGTTATAAAATGAACATATCCACAAAAAATTATTTCGTAGTTAGTAGTTTTTGTTAAGAATTGTAATTATTAGTAATGCAATTTATTTTATTCTTTTAATTACTGGCATCAGAAAATATCTAAAAAAAAAATACTTTGATATTTTGTATTAATTCTGTGAAAATTTTCAAACAATTTATTTTATAATATTCAATTTTTCTTTTCTTTTTTTAATAAGATTTTTGATCTCCTGGATAAATTTGATACAATAATGATAGTTTCCAGATTATATTCAAAAGAAAGATAAGGATTTATTTTATGGCTACATGCAAATAAATATAATATTTTTGATGAAATCCAAGAAAAAGATTATGGTCTCTGAATTAATTTCAAGTAAAAGATAATAATTTTCAAATTTGAATTCTATAAAGTTATGTGTTTCAAGATCTCAAAAAAAAAAAAGGGGGGGGCATCTATTTTTTCAGGGGGGGGGGAGAAACTCTGAAAGTAGTTAAGTAATTATTAGGCAGCATATATATATATAACTAAGTTTACTTTTGTAAATTAAATTGACACTCAAATTATAAAATTTAATGTTGTTATTTTTTTAATTTGCCAAGAAATTAAAAAATAATTGACAACTTGGCATATTTCCCGATTATGTCATTGAAAAATTCGTTTTAAAACAAGATTGTTTCAAAGTGAGAATATGAAGAAATAATGTCCAAAATAATGATACTTAAAGTCAATCATCCACGTGGAATTTAAACTTTACTTTCAACAATCATCTAAAGATTAAAAAGTGCGAAACTCTAAAATAAAAAATAAAAACTGATGAATAGAAAGCAGCATATATGCGAGATTGGACAAAATAACTAGAAATAGCATTCCTAATATATAGTCATCAAAAATGGAAATAATGACTTCCAATATGCTGTTACTTCCTGTAAATGACAATAACAACAAAATCATATAAAACGTACCGAAAAAGGCTTTTTATGTGTGATTAATATATATTTATATTAGCTGTAACATTACGTTGTTGTTCTTGTTGTAATTAATATATAATGTAGAGCTGTGAAAAATTGTTAGTATTTTATTTGAAATGGATTACATAACAACAGTAAATAGATATTAAAATATTTAAATAATAACATTATCTTTAGTGTTATCTTGAGTTGTTTTCCTGTTGGTGGAGTAATTTAATCTCTATTTGCAAACCTGTTTAAATTTAAAAAATTCCAAGGCAAGCTGCTTTATATAACTATGTAGATTTGACACTGTGTAAGATGCTGCACATTTTAGTAGCTTTAGGTTTTGTCTAATTACCTTTACTTCCGGGCTAGAAATATTACCAAATGTCACTTGATTTTCAAAGCTCACTATATTAACAAAAGTATATCTCTTTTCTAATGAGAGATGTGTGATATCATTCTTATGTTTTTTGAACCAATAGAGGTTATATGAATTGGAAAATTGTTATTTTAGATGCTCATGTTGTCTGGGAATAATGTTTGCATTATTGTTTCTTAAGCAGTATGTAGATGTGATACACAGATACAAAGTAATGATTGCATTATGAAACAACTACGATATAGGTTTCGATCATGACAGTTTTGTCAACATTTTTTATAATTTTTTTTAAAAAAGCAATTATACTGATAGACAATTTTTATACATAAATCTTTGTAATTGTGGGGAAAAAACGTGTTAACAATGATTTTTATGAATATACAATATGGTTCCAGTCTAAGTATTACATGTGTGTTACCAAGAGCAGCAATTATGCCCATTCTACTATAGAATCATCTGCTGTATGCTTTAATAATCAATGAGCACTAGTTAGATAATGTTATAAAATATCCAGGACCTGTTTTTGACTTTTGCTTTCATCAGTGATTATTGGCTTTCAATGCTTGAAGTTAGTGCAATTACATATTTATCAACTTCTCTTTATTTTTTTATATTATTCAAACTAATATTTTGCATTTGAAAAAAAAAACCCATAACGTTTTGATACAAAGCTATAGGTCTGATATCTGATCAGTTTCTGAATAGTCTTTGCCCGTTTATTCTTTATCTGATTTCTTCATATGGTTAATGTTATCTTTATCATTGAATAATGCAGTGAAGTAAAGTGGCTTATAGAAGCATAAGTGTATTAGCTTTCACCTTCAGTTAGACTTCAATGATGAACACAAAATCTAGAAACTAGTTCAGAAATGGATATTTTATAATGTTGTTACCATCTATATTCATCCATTACTCAAGCTTATAGTAGACATCTCTAGAGTAGGGCAACAATAACTACTTTTGAGAAAGTCATGTAATATGATTCTTAGTATTTGTCACATCATTGTTTCTTCATTATAGCATTCTCATATGACAACAGTTATTTTGGAATTGCAACTCAGGTATAAAGGCCTGAGACAGATGATTGTACTATTAGGCTTGGCCACCAATTTGCTTTTCTATAGTTTTATGATCTTTAGTTACAATACTTTCTCATGCCCACCAATTCTTCTCAATAATCATTGATTGCCTATTTCAATTCTATTAGAACAAATTTTGTTCTTACATATTTAATTAATGTGATTATCATATTTGAAATGAGATGAATGACTTTAAAACATTTTGCTGCCCAGATGTCCTGGCTATTGGCACTGAAATTCTCCAGAAATAAACTAAATAACATTGTATAAGACTCACAGATTTATAAAAGTAATATTGACTTACTGGAAGATACTTTTTTATTATCATCTTAGCAAGATTGTACTGTGTAAAAAAGTACTGCTATATTGATATGTATTTTATTTTGTTCTCTACGATATCAACATTATAGTGATAATATTATTCTTTAGAGGCTGCAGAAAGGAGTTTGCTACTAACTGAGAGGAGACCCTTTGATTCCTCTTGGAGGCCTTAAAGAAACCGAGCAGTGCAAATTCCTAATGTCCACTCCATATGTTCTTGTTGTTGCAGCTGTTATTACTATGTGATTATTTATATAGTATACGAACATGGATGGGCTGCTCACCAACACGCATTAGCCAGCATGGTGAGTTTATTGGCTTTTTACCTCTGAGTTTAAGATCAAGAAACACCATGGTCTTTCTTCTCAGTGCCTGATAAGGCAGAATGAATGTTTGTGTAAATGATAAATATTTTTCCAATACATATATACAATTATGACAGACAAAAATAAAGCATGGCCCTTATTCCCAGGAGGCTGTAAAGTCACCAACCAAGGCAGCGGTTGGTGGCCGAAGGCGGAGGGTGCTAAGAATCCCCTGATTGCGGACCCAGGCTGCCATTTGATGACGACTTTTTATTTAGGTACTTACAACTGCAGATCACTTTCAAGTGAAGGAAGATTGCAAGAATTAGAAGAAGAACTGTCTTATATTAAATGGGACATTATTGGACTTTGTGAAGTTAGAAGAAAAGGTGAAGAAACAATTGATTTAAAAAGTGGACATATACTCTATTATAAAGGCACACATATTGGAAATACAAGTGGAGTAGGATTCATTATAAATAAAAAGTGGAAGAACAATATTGTGGAGATTGATGGTGTATCGGACAGAGTGGCAAGATTAGTTATACAACTTAATAGCAGATACCAAATGCAGATAATTCAGGTTTATGCCCCAACAAGTTCTCATAGTGATGAAGTAGTAGAAGATTTTTATATGGATGTACAAAAGGCTTTTGATCAGAGTAAACAACATTTTAAAATTGTTATGGGAGACTTTAATGCTAGAATTGGTAGACAAATGAAAGATGAAATTGCTGTAGGTAATTTTGGTTATGGTAATAGAAATGAGAGAGGACATAGACTTGTGGAGTTTGCAGAAAAAGAAAAACTTTATATTATGAATTCTTTTTTTGAGAAAAATATTAAAAGGAAATGGACATGGAAGCATCCAAATGAAGGTACAGCAGAATTGGATTATATTTTGACTAACAGGAAATACATATTTCAAGATTGTAATGTTCTTAATAAATTTAACACAGGAAGTGATCATCGATTAGTAAGGTGTAAGTTACGTGTTAATGTAAAACTAGAGAGACAAAAATTATTAAGAAAAACAATATTTACAGTTGATATTCCTAATCTTCAGAAATATTCTAATGAATTTAAATTAGAACTTACCAATAGGTTTCAAGTGTTAGGAGATTTTGAACATGATTCAGATTTGAATGAAATTAATATGAAAATAACTGATACACTTTTAAAAACTGCAACAAAGATAGCTGGTAGAAAAAAGCAGCAATTGACTAATAAAATTTCTACTGAGACTAGAGAATTTATGAAGAAAAGAAGGAATATGAAGATATATAAAAATGATGTATTAAAAAGAATTGAATATCTCGAATTTTGTAAAATGGTACGGAAAAGAGTTGAAAATGATATAAGAAAGTATAACTGTGAAATAGCAAGGAAAGCTGTAGAAGAAAATAAAAGTCTCAAGAATGTTAAACAACATTTTGGTATTGGTAGGAAATTTATATCTGCAATTAGAAAAAAAGATGGAATTATTACTAAAAAGAGAGATGACATCATGAAATTGGTAGAAGATTTTTATCAAGAATTATATAGTAATAAAGAACAAGTACCTCCTATATCTATTACATCTTCCAAATTGCCCAGAATTTTAAATGAAGAAGTGAGACATGCAATTAAATGTATGAAGAAAGGAAAGGCTCCAGGAAATGATGGAATTATAATTGATATATTAAAAGAAGCAGGTGAAGAAATAGAAACAATTTTAGCAAAGTTATATACCAAATGTCTAAATGATAAAGATGTACCGGAAGATTGGAAGAATGCAGTAATAATATTAATATTTAAAAAAGGTGATAAAGAAGATATTAGAAATTACAGACCTATCAGCCTTTTATCAGTTTTATATAAAATTTTTACCAAGATAATTACAACTCGTCTACAGAGAACTTTGGATTTCCACCAACCAAGAGAACAAGCTGGATTTAAAAGTGGTTTTAGTACAATAGATCATATCCAGGTATTGAGAGAAGTCATAGAAAGGACAAATGAATATGAGTTGTCATTATGTTTTGGATTTGTAGATTATGAAAAAGCATTCGATTCTATACACATTTCTTCAGTGATTAAAGCATTGGATCATCAAGGTATAGATCCAGGATATTGTCATATTTTAAAGAATATTTATAAAAATGCAACAGCAACAATTAGATTACATAATGATACTGGAAAAATCAACATTGAGAAAGGTGTAAGACAAGGTGACTCCATATCTCCAAAACTTTTTACAGCAGTGCTGCAAGAAGTATTTTATGGATTAAAATGGGAAACTAAAGGAGTGAAAGTAAATGGAGAGTATTTAAGTCATTTAGATTTTGCAGATGATGTAGTTGTTTTTGCAAATAATGCTTCAGAGCTGCAGGAAATGTTGCAGGAGTTAGCAGATGAAAGTAGAAAAGTAGGACTAAAGATAAATGTTAAAAAGACTAAAGTAATGTTTAATCGATTTGCTCAAAATATGAAAATAAAGATTGATTATGAAGAATTAGAAGAAGTTAACAGTTACAAATACCTTGGTCAGATTATTAATACAGATGGAAACATACTGGAGGAAATTAATCATAGAATTAAACTTGGTTGGAGTGCTTTTGGTAGAAATAACTTGATACTAAAAGGAAATATGCCTATGTGTTTGAAAAGGATGGTTTTTAACAAATGTGTTTTACCAGTTCTTACATATGGATCTGAGACTTGGACACTTAATAGAAGAGCAATACAGAGACTTCAGACCACTCAAAGGAGTATGGAGAGATGTATGTTGGGAGTAACAAGAAGAGATCGAAAATGCAATGTATGGGTAAGACAACAAACAGGTGTTACTGACCTTATTGAAAAAATTAAAAGATTGAAATGGAGTTGGGCTGGACATATTGCTAGAAGAGATGATAATAGATGGACAATTGAAATTTTAAACTGGATTCCAAGAGATTGTAAAAGACCCAGAAAGAGACCACATGTGAGATGGATGGATGAAATAAGAAAATGTACAGGGGTGTTGTGGAGAAGAGAAGCTAAAGATCGGAGAAGATGGATTAAACTTGGAAAGACCTTCATCCTGCAGTGGATTGATAATGGTTGTTGATGATGATGATGATTATTATTTTTTAGAAACCAGACATTAATTTTTGAATATAAATCATTGCAATGCTTAGAATTTTAATAAAATTTAGAAATTACTAGCACACCCCTCCCCCAATTAAATACAATGTTATTTTTTTTACTTTTGCAGTTTTCAAAATAACTTCTTTCTTTTTTTTATCAAAAACTATCAAATTTTCTAAATGAATTTTTCATTCTCTTAAAATCTTTTGATGGAACAAGTTTTCATTAACAGAAATATAAAAAAAAAAACATTTGGGAAATTTGCCCCTTTATCTTAGCTACAAAATAAAATATTTCTCATTAGTCCAAATATGGTGAAATTCAAAATTAATAAAATGAATAAAATGCTTATATTTATGTATGACTAAAGTACTTGGTAACCACCCCCTCCCACAAATTTGTAGATTGAAGACTGAAATTATTGTATTCAGAGAGAATACAAATGAAAATAAAACTACTGTAATAGTTTTCTAAATTTATTAATAGATGGCATTGCAGTCTAGTATAATTAAGTTTTTTTTTATTTTATAGAATTATTGAAATATAAACACTATAACAAAGAAGGAATCTAATACATTTATAAGAAAATAAATATACAGAATAATTTAAGTGAATATATGTTGTTGTTTTTTGACATTTTATGCTATTATTAGACACTTATGAATATGCATTTAATTAAAATTGTTGATAATACTGTGGAATTGGGAGAAAAAATAAAATAGATTTGAAATTTTAATATGCTTGGACATTAAAAAATATTGAAAGAAGAAACATAATGAAATCAGATGTATTTGTTTACTGCTCCATAAATATTTAACTTTAATAAAGAATTAATAAGTATTATCATTTAACAATTTTAACTAAGAAATAGGTACAAATTAATTATTTGGTTTCAGTGTTTAAAAAAAGGCAGAAAGTATAAATATTGTACTATCAAAGAGGAGTGAAACTGTTGCATATCTAAGGAATCAAAAGACTATTTGCAAAAAGTATATATATGAATTGTTTTTTTAATTTATTTATTAATAAAAGAATAATTTGCATATATATAAAAGCATATTGCTTAATTACTTGGGGATTCATAAGAAGTTTGAACACCAGAACTGGGAGTACCAGAATTGATCCTGGAATCTCCCAATTCCAAGTCGGAAGCTCTACCTTTTTGCCATACCACCCAGGGCATACCATGTATATAATGCAGTTATTAAAACAGGCAAAACGATCCAAGGCTCTTCACTGATTAAAGCCACAAGCTAGAAACTAGTCTGGGGATATTGGATGAGAAGGGAATAGATAGGGATTTTATGCACAAGCCTTCTGGCATCCATTGATTACTCTGGCTTGCACTAGGTGGCACTACTGTTTGGAGAGTTTTGCCTGTTTTAATATCAGTTATGAGCAAACATAAGAAATGGTGATCATGTGATATATAATGTATGATGATAAAAAAAAATTGTAAAAAAACATGCATCATTCACTATGATAACAAATATTCACTTTTAAATTAATTAATTGTTAAATGTGTTGATTAAATGGACATCACTTTTAGCTTACTCAGTTTACTTTTATAATTATTTATGAATGTTTTCTAATATATTGATTGTATCAAATTTAACTTGAGTTAAATCTTTATCTTAAAGATATGTCTGGGAAGTTGCTGTAACATATGTGACTCAGAATGATTTAAACTGGGATAATTCAACACAAATATGGCTTCATAGAAATAATGGCAAGTATTTTATTATAATTTTTATTATGTAAACAAAATTGCCCTTTTTCTGAGATATATTTAATATAAATGCTTATATCAGGTGTAAAGAATATGTTAAGATATTAAAATGATAGAAGTCTTAATTTTTAGCATACATCTTATAAGGTGTATTTCCTACTTCTATTTATTATCATTGCCAATGATTCAATATAAAATATTACTGATAGACTAAGTGATATATGTGATTATTCTTGTCATGACTGTAGAAGAAACAATATGCTTCATTACATGTCTAAATAGGAGAATATGTACAGGGATGATTATATTTGTGATGAACTAAATCATTTGTGGCTAGTTAAATGAAGTATTATGTGCTTTTTAATAATTGCACAAGATACATTATCAATTGAATGTATATATATATACTCAACTTTTTTTTTTTTCAGACAAATCAGTAAAGATAATAGGAAAGACAAATGATTCCCAAAGTTCATTTCAGTTGAACTTTCTTTATCAATTGGTCTAAATCATTACACTCTCTTGAATATCTTCATCATGATTCATTACTTATCATGTTTTATTATAGCTTAATGTACAACTACTGTAGTATCTTAATGAGATGAATTTCCATCTTTTGGTTAAATAAATCAATGCTTGTAATAACTTTTATAATGTATAAATTTTAAACTTATTAAAGATTAATATAACCATTATTTTTAATTTCCAATCATGCATGCTATTATTTTAACTTTTTTTATTTTTTCAAACATGCACATTATTTGATATACATATGTTTATAATTTAAAAGACTGAAGTGGAGTTGGGTTGGACATACTTCTAAAAGAGAAGATAGAAGAATATGGACAAGTGAAATTTTAAACTGGATTCCAAGAGTTTGTAAATGACCCATAAAGAGACCACATGTGAGATGAAATAAGAAAGTGTGCAGGAGTGATGTGAGGAGAGCTAGAGATAAGAGAAGATAGATTGAACTTGGAGAGACCTTCATCCTGCAGTGGATTGATAATGATTGACAATGATGATAATGATAATTCAATATTATTATTATTAAAACAAATGAATACACATATCAGAAAAAGACAAATAATACCCATTTACATTTTTGCTGAAACTAATTTAGTCAGAAAATAGTATGTGAAGCTGGTCATAATATTGCTGCAATGGGGACATTTTTATTAAGCTGATTTGGATGTAGATTTTATCTTATTGCATTCATGCAGAGTATAGTGCCATTTGATCATATTAAAGATTATATAATGTTTTGCTTACAGCATTATAGTACAATTGGCTGAATTTATCTTATTATACTAAAACTTGATCAATTGTTCACCTTGTAATGCTTTAAATAGAATATCACTGTTATTTCTAACTAAGATTTCTGATTTTAAAAGGTTTTCTTAATTATTAGCTCTATTTTTATTAATATTTATGCTTGGGTTTTATTTGTGGACATTGCAGAGGCACTCTAATTCACTTAGATTGTTCAAGAATATTCACTTGAGATAAAAATAATTAGATATCTATTTCCTAACCAATATCAATTATACTTGCTTTAATCTAACTACCTAAACAAATCTTCTGCTTATAGAGATTTCCAAATTCTATCTGATTTTGAATAAAAGATTATGTGAAAGCAGGTAAATACATTAAACATTTTATCACAAACATTATTATGGCATAAAAAATTATTTATTAAAAATATATATGTAAATAGAGAGGATTTGAACACTGACTTTCAAGATTCTTTCAGCTATTCTATTCATCTTATATAACCAATACACATGACCACATGTGAAAAAGATAAATGCTCTTCAATATATGAATTTTGTGCACACCAGCACTTATTAATTGGTTCAGGTCATCATACCCCACACACACATATAATCAGTACTCAAATTATATTAAGATAGCAAATCTTCCAAACTTTAATGGACAGTATATCATGTGGTCATGTGTATCAGTTATATAAGATGGAGTGGATAGTTGAAAGGAGCTTGAAAGTTTGTGTTCAGATCCCCTTTAATTATAGCTAAAGTTCAGTATATACATTATATTTGTATTCTAACATTAAATATATATATTTTTTTATAAATTTAGAAAAAAGAAACAAATTCATATAAATAAATAAGTAAATTTGATAGAGAAAATGTAAAGTAATAAAATGTATTGACATACATATAGATCTCTGAAAACAAAATATGAATAATAGAAATCTCTAGTAATACAACTTTATACACATTTCAATCGCATTTTACACGCATATTATCGAGGTTATAGCCTCAGCAAATATTACTTACATAATCAATGTGTAATAAATTTATAATTATAATGCTATTTATAAACAAATGCAGTCATTAAATAACTTTATTTTTAATTACTACTAAATAGATTTTTACTGTTAGAATTTTTTACATTTTTTGACCCATAAATATTTTAATTTTGCATGATTATTCTTTAATCCATATTTCAGTACTTTTGCTACTTATTCATGCACTAGAATTTATACAATTCTCAGTAATAGTAAAAAAACCAAGTCATACATCACATGATTTAATTAGCTTGTATTTACAAATGCAATATAATGAGTGTGCAAATAACTCTAAACAAAGTTTTTCAATAAATGCCACAAGAGAAAGCATTTTAAATCTCTATCTAGAATTATGCCTATCCCCAAACTGGTTTTGAGCTGTTGGATCTCATCAGTGAGACACTAGGACATTCAGACAATATATATAAAATACAAACTCAAGCCCAGCATTTATCGAATACTTAATTATTGAGTAGAAAATCTGAAAATTTCAGACATCTATAGTGCCAACTATCTGAACTAAATTCAGATATGCCATATATTAATAGTCTTAGCAATGTAATATTGCCAAAGACTTAAAAGCTAAATTGTAATAGTAAGGAAACCAAGTCATATATCATGTGACTTAACTAGCTTGTATTTACAAATGTAATATAATGAGCGTGCTAATAGCTTTTTCAATAAATGCCAATAACGTGAAACTGGCTTTGGAATAGGGATAAGTCTCTCTCTTGAGGCATTTATTGAAAAAGCTTGTTTAGAACTATTATCATGCTCATTATATTACATTTGTAAATACAAGCTAATTAAGTCATATGATGTATGACTTGGTTTCCTTACTATTACAGTTTGGCTTTTAAGAGTTTGGCAATGATATATTGCTAAGGCTATTAATATAGGGTATATCTAAATTTAATTCAGTCCCATATGGCTATTTAAGTTACATAGTTGGATTTGAAGACATGTGGATGTCTGATAATTTCAGATTTTCTACTTAATAGTTAAGTATTAAATAAATGCTGGGCTTAAGCTTGCATTTTAGATATAGTGGCTGAATGTCCTTGTGCCTAACTGAGAGCCAATAGCTCAAAACTTGTTTGGGAATAGGGATAATTCTAGATATAGGTTTTAAATGCTTTCTCTTGCAGCATTTATCAAAAAAGCTTGTTTAGAGCTATTAGCATGCTTATTATATTACAATTCTTAGTCAAACATAAACATTAAAGTTAATCCTTTCAAATATATAGTTATGAACATAAAAAAAATGTAAAAAATTTCTAAGACATATTTTGGCATGAACTACGTCTTTGACAACTGATTCAGGTTATCTCATATCCTAATGTGTATTGCCTTTGGTTTTCCATTTGTCAAAAAATAATTTTGCATTGACAAAATGCATTCTCCAATAATTGCTATCTTTAAGCAACTTCATTATTATCTACTAAAATACATTTTTAATGTTAAAGAAATAGAAAAAAATAAAGCATACACATTAGGATATGTAATGACTTACTCGGACCAAAAATTAGGATACTATTCATGTCAAAATAAATATTGGTAATTATACTTTTTATATAATTATAGCCACATGTTTAAAGGATGATATGAATGTTTGTGAATGTTTATATCATTGGAAAAAAATATAAAACATACTACAAAATGTTCCAATACAGATTAAATAAACTAATAATCGGCATTAAGCTAATGCACATGTGGCTTTGTGGATTTTAACAATAAATGATACTCTCATTTCTCAAATACAAGATAAAGTCTTTTGTGAAAGAATAGAATGAATCCACCTATTCTTTCAACCCAAATGTTTAAGTATGGGCAAATCTTAAATATTTGGAAAGAAAAATTGGTACCACACAGTATGGTGCACAAAACTACCAATTTTTCGGTACTGTTTGGTGTGAAAAATCATGTTAATAAAAATTAATTGATGAATATAATCTTTAATGTAAAACTAAATATATATCTTAGTTAAAACATATAATAATTATAGCAGTAAAAATATATGCTGATAGTTATTAGGGAAGATATTTAAAAAAATAACCATTATTTGTGAATGAATTCTGATTAAGTGATGCTTATAAATTGCATTATCATTAGCCAAAATGAAAAACAATGGAAGTAGACATTAAGACAAGTGATGACTTTGATTTTTGAGAAAGACATGCTTTATGTCAATATGCATCATAGAAATCATTATTTACACTTACTTTTTATTTCAATATTCCTATGTTTAAAAAAAGCACCAAACATTCCTTAAAGATATTTAGTAAAATAAAGTATTAGGTGTTATACAATAACAAATTTCTGAATTTTAAAGTATGATAATATAAAAATTATATTACTAGCTAAAAAAAAATTTCTGCTTGCTATGCCAAATCTCCTAGCCACAATTAATACCAAAGCAAAATTAATCAGTTTTATTTTACGTAAAGTACATTGTATTAACTTTTTTTATATATGTCAAAGATATAGTACATATGATTATTAAAATCTTTTTATAATAAATAGGTAGAAATTATAATCAAGTATATGTCTTATAAACTATATTAAAATGGCATTAAATTTCTCTTAGACATAAATATTGTATCAGTCATACTTGTACATTCATGTAACAAAATCCATAGTCCAGGCAAAATATACCAAAGCTGATCTAAATGAGGTGGTGAGACATTGAATCTGACCAAACATCAACTCATTTACTAGAACTCCATGATTAACACCCTATGAGTGACATTTATGAGGTTACACTCAGTCTCAATTCTTCAACGAGCTGACTGAGCAAAAAGAGAAACATGAGACTCAGGGAAAATTAACAATTTATATGGATTAAAGGCTAAATAGACTACTTAATATGCTAATACTTAACTAAAAGAATGCATATTATACATATTAATAATAAGGAATTTGGATAATTTGTAGTTGGATTGCAAGTAAAAGATGTGAAATATCTTATAATTTTAAACAAGTTTATTAAAATAAATGATTAAATAATAATTAAAGCAAAACAAAAAAACATTAATTACACTTTGGTCAGGATATATATATATTGAACCGTGTTCGAATATGTGGATTCGAATCACCGGTCTCTTAGGCAGAGAATACATACTCTCCGAGTATGTATGCCCACACGATAGCTATAAAGTATATAACTAACATTACATTTCCAGGACATAGCTTCTTCTCAGCTGTTGAGTTGAACACCACGTCCAAAGCACTTTTTTTTTGTTTGTGTATAAACACGGGTGCCAGCTATCTATTCAAGGATGAATAAATAATGCACTTTGAGCAATGGCCACTAACCCAACGCCTAAATCCACGACTAGCTCAGCTGTTTGTAATCACTAATAGATTATACTTAAACATTTTATAATTCTAATAAAACATATGCATATTTTAAATTAACATTTCTAAATAGTTTAAACATTCCTATAGATTTAATAACAAAACACTCTAATTTAACTAATAAATATTGATATAATGACCATGCACATATTAACTCATGTACACACATAATAATGATAATAAAGGACGACATAGCATTTGAAATTTAATCACACACATTAATAGTTCATTTATGTATGATATAAAGTTCATATAATTAAAGATTCGTACGAATTAATGCAATGCAATGGCTATTACAGTATAGAACAAAATAAGCAAATGTTTTACCTAGGCTTTTTTGAATGTTGATGTAGAATTTTGTTCTTTGGAGGCTGCTTTCGGTGAGGATATTTCCATTATAAATGCTTACCAGCCGGCTGGGAAGTTTCCTTGCTGAGTTTCCTGATTTTCACGATTATTGATATCGGAGACAAATAGATACTGATGGAGATTTTCTAAGATGTTAAGCTGACATTATTTCACGGGCAGATCTGCTGTTTTCTCGGACATCTGGCTGGAGATAAACGTGCGTTCCCAAGATCTTCTCAACACTGCATTTTGTTTGTTAACTGCACAATTAATTTCTGAACTGCACTCACTCAATTAATTTGTGGAATTGAATACTGTCCGACAAAAAAAAGGTCCGTTTATACCTGCGCCTTGTTGTCCTTCTGATATCTCCGGCAAACATCTGTTGTCGAACCGATAATCATTTGATAAACGTGTTTTGAAAGATTGCTTAATTAGTAATAGCCATGCAAAAACGTATTGTTTTATATTAATTAATATCTAATAACCATTGCCGTGTTTTCCAATGATAATCTTCTTTAACTTTCACATACATTTTATATATTTACAAATGTACATATATACGCACATATATTTTTAATACAATTTACTATTTAGTTTTAACATTATTTTTTCTTTAATTAAAATTGAATGAAAAGAGATTTGCATGTTTTAACTTTCTCAAATTATATTTTTACGAATACTAACAAAAACTCTTTACTTCCTTTTATAACCCTTAGTTTCATTTCTCAAACCAAGACTCCCCCTCCCCCCCCCCCTTTGACTAATCAATTGTAGCCTTTTTATTTCAAAAACTAACGCTAGAAAACTATTTAATTCTTATCTTTTCGAAAACAAGCTGCAATAAATTCTTCAACATTTAATTTTATGTTTTTCTTTTATGAAAGATTACTTTAATAATAATTTTAGATAAAAATTATATGTGCCTATATCAATATAGGTACAATATATATATAATGCACATAGGCATTACAGAAATAATGAGATGAATTTAATACAGTGATCTCATCTTGAAAAATTTAACTTAATTTATATAAGTCTTTGCAGTTAATAAATCATGCCTAGTGTATTTTTATATGCCAAACAATTCTCAGATTTGCCAACATTATAAGCTAAAACATTAGCCAGGATCATTATTATATATAGCATTAAGTTGATTGTTCTAACTAAATTACAAATGACCAATTTAATAAGCTCAATATACCGATTCGATCTGTAATCTAGATTACGGTTTCAGACTAAGGCTGAAGTGTTAATAATGGGAAGGAGAAGAACTAGTTACCTTTAGTTTTGCATCTGGAGGCTATGGCACTAATAAAATACTTAAATTAAGATCGTGGTGTGAGTAAGTAACGGCTTGTTACAATTAAATAAGAATATTTGTACAGCGAACTCGGATTGGCTATTCAAGTATCCTGGCCTTAAACTCAGTAACATGCTTGGTGCTCTAACTTGAATGGAGGTGGATGGAAGCAGCCTCCACTGCTAGCATGTCACGACACAGCAATATGTTAATAAACCAATGTGTGCTTGGTAAAAACACACTTGTAATGCATAATAATACAAATATGTATATATAGAATTAATTAAAACTAATGCACCTAAACAGATCATTTTTATCTGCTACAACTAATTCAATCTAGTTCTTAGGTTAGCATATAGTAATCATGTTAAATAAAAGGGTTAACTAAATCATTAATCTAATTAATATACAGAATCTGTATTCATATATATATATATGATTAAATTAGGGCGGAGAAAGTATATTTAATGGCCTTAACAACATTTTAAAATATACTTTTTAATTAATACCATCCTTAGCTAGCATCTTATTTCTAACTAATAGATAAAAATGATCATAAGTTTAATAACTCATTAAGCAAACCTTAATAAAATATAATATCAATAACATAATGATAATAATGAGCACAGAGCAATCAGTTATCTATCAGAATAGGATTTCAAAGCAGCCATTTACCTTGATAAATAGCATTCTTAAATATTACACTGAAGAGCTTAATAAAGATCTCTCCTTAAAAGTTTACTAAAATAATTACTTGCTACCTCAAAATATTGGCACATCATATCATATATATTAAAATAAGCGAAATGAAATAATTTAAAACAGAATTTATAGGCATGACTGCAGTTTTAAAAAGTTAAGGAAGAACTGAATATAATTATTATGAGTTAAACAAATACAATACATTATTATTATTATCTAGATTTCAGGCAAGTTTACAGTTTAATTTTAGAAATGATTTAATTTAAAAGAAATTAACAATTAAAAATGAACGTTCATATTACATTTACAGTAGCTAGTTAATATTTAATTTCACAGTTTAAAGATTAATTTAAGAGTCTGCAGTTTTGAAGAAATATTATCAGTCTTCTTCTGCAACTTGGACATCAGGCATTTGGAGGTAGGCATTATGACACTTACCTCTGGTTAGGTTGCTTGGTGGTATTGCCTTCTCAACAGCAGGAAGTGACTGGAACTCTCCATCCTGATGGAGTTGGAGATGATAATTCTCCCATTGGAAACAACTCTTGGATAACCTCAATTTGTGGATAATATCAAATGCTATATAATGCATTTTAAAACATACTTATATAATTAAAATTGCCCCAAATTCAAAATTAAATAAAACTAGAAAAAAATTAATATGTACACATGCGTGTGTGTGTGCAATATAGATATTTTAATATATACATACACTATATACATATATCTATAATATGCTTTAATTTTAAAATTAATATATACATTAATAAATCAACAAAAACATTTAATTAAAATGAATATCTTATAATAAATAATCACAGATATACTTTAAATATTTCTTTGAAAAGTAATTTTTCTTATAGTACTTTTGAAGTTTTAAAAACATTTAAAAAAAAAAAATTTTAAATATGACATGCTAAGAAAAATTCTCTTAAATATCTTTTTCATAGTTATCTTGATATAAAAATCTCCAGAATCAAAACAAAATAGACATGTCCACAGTCATTCTTTGAAAGTTATTAATTGATTTTTTTTCCTTTGAATCAATGAAAGACTTTACAAAAAAAAAAAAACCTTGACAACATTGGTAAATATCAGTGAGAGTTTTTAAATATTTTAAAATAAAAAAAAATTGCTAGAAAACAAAACTATATATATATTTGTATCTAATCATAATAATTAATATTAATCTCTATTTCTTAAATATATATAATTAATGATATGAGTGAAATGAAAACTGATGATGATAAAAGGCAAAAATTACAATATTTATATGATATTAAATTGATTATTTGCAATTGCAATGAAACATATTTTCACTTATACTGCTAAGCATTTCCAATGTGATCTAGAATGTTAAAACTTTATTTTTTTTTAATAATTTGCACATTTAAAATATATATATATTAATTAATTACAAATAAATCAATGAATACTGAGGCAGTGACATTGTATGTCTTTCTTTCTACATATATGCATAATGATTTAGTAGGCAATCTGGTGCCTTTATTGACTTAAAAGTCACATGTATTCTCTGATATTTTCAATAGTGGTTTCATATCTTTTCTAAGTGTCACTAAATGACCCTGAACACTTACTAAATGATTTCCAAATAATAAAGATGTGAATTATGATACATTTTATTTAATTTTTCTACAAACATGTCATATATTAATACTCATGGTCTGTAAGCAAAACAAAAGGTATTTAATGCTTGTCCTTGTGACTTGTGTAATAAAAAAATTCTCAAATGCTTTGCCATCTATCACCTTTCAAAATGCTACTTAAAGAATTCTACATGCAAGTAATTGCAGTGAGAAGCCTTTGTAAAGTTTAGTTTGTGTTTTATAAACTTTTTTTTTTTAAAAAAAAAAATATTTTGTAGAACTAACTCTGTATTTGTACAACTAATTCATTTTTATTGTAGTTTATTTAATTAAAATTTTAAATTATTTATATTATTTTAGTTAATTTTATTTACATAACAGAAAAAAAAACACTTATTCATTGAAATTTGCAACTTCTATATTAATTAAATGGGATTTGAACCTAGACTTTCAAGCTCTCTTCAGTCATCCACTCCATTTTACACAACTGAAACACATGACCACATACATGTGAAAAAGATAAATGAGCTCCAATATATGTATTTTGTGCTAAAACAGCAACTCATTAGTTAGTCCTGATCATCATCTCCCACACACATATGTAATCAGTGCTTGGTTTATATTAAGATAGCAAATCTTCCCAATTTTAATGGACAAGCTTCAATCTTATCTGCTTTCCAATTCTTCAGCCATACATATCTGGACGAACTGATGAATGCTGATTCAGCACAAAGTATGTATATTGGTAATCACTTACCTTTTTCACATGTATGTGGTCATGTGTATTGGTTGTATAAGATGAAGTGGATGACTTAAGAGAGCTTGAAGGTTTGAGTTCATATCCACTCTAATTACAACTAGCTTAAGTATATATAATATATTTGTATTTAAACTTCTATATTAATACTGTAAATGGGGAAAGGGGAGGGATTCTGCTACTCTTAATAAAAATGTTTAAGGAGAAAAAATCTATTACATTTATCAATTGGTATTTTCAGCAATTGGTAGCTTCTCTAAGTGTCAACAAATGTGTCAGATCACCTACTAAATGATTATATCTACATATAGAAAAAGAGACAGAGGCTCTTAATCATGAAACAATTCAGAAAACAAGATTTTGTTATAAAAACAAACACAAGATAGCTTCATGATATAATTAATAATGAAAACAATGAAAGATGATCTGACTTGTACTCAGTATTCAGTTCATTCTATCTGTATATGCATCTGTGTTTGTATATTCTATAATAGAACACAATATTTTGATATATTTAACAATAGTGATAGTGAATTTTTTTAAAAAAAATGAACATTACATAAATATAAATTGCAAAATTACATTGGTCTTACAATAATGTGATAGATTCTGTCAAGCGTTGGTGGCCTAGTGATTAGCATAGCTGCCTTCCAAACAGCTGGCCCGGGTTCATTTCCTGGTCAACACATTTGATATATGAAAAAAAAAGTGACAGATTCTAAGAATTAAAGATTCTTAGATTGATTATCTGAAGAATAAAAAAAAATAGATTGATTAAATGGAACTGTTGTTCTCAGCTTCTCATTTGGATGCTTGGGTACTATATAATTAATAAATTAATTATTATTATTATGGCAACAACATAAGTTGGTCTCATTCATAGTTAATTGATTATAAATGCTTGTATATGCTATGGACAAGCACCTAAGAATTTACAAAAATATTATGACATTAAATAGCAGTGATGATAAGAAATTACATAAAATAATTACATTCATTAATCAAAAAATTTCACAAAATTATTTCATCGTTTTCACATTTTTTTTAACCATATTCTAAAGGATAATGCTTTTAAAAATAAAAATTTATATATATATATATATTGTTTTAACTTTTGTAAAAAGATAAAAATACATTGCTTTTCAATAAACTATTTTTTGCTAATATCATAGTTTGAATTCAGGTTGAATTTAAGAATTAAAATTTTTATTAATTACTAACTTTATAAAACTGCAATGACCATCGATGTTTTCAATCACTTATTGGTATCCCATATTTAAATTAGAACAGCAAACTTTGAGTATTCATTACCAATTTTGCTAAACATAGCTATAAAAATGCTATCAAATTTATTTTAACATAGTAATTAAAGTAGTCATAATTTTATTGCATTTCATCCCAATAATCCACATTAACATAGTTATAAGCACTATAATCTTCTTATGATATTCCTAGTAAAAGTTCTGGGACATGGTTGTAAGCATACACACTGGCATAAGCTATGTGAATATAGTTATAATCACAATATTTTAATTTTATGATAAATAAACACCATTCTTATTTATCACACACAAAAAATGCCAATTTAAAATAAAAAACCAAATACTCTTTTAACAAAACAACATTACCACAATCATTAGTCAATAGTTTCTTGAGATTACCCATCAGCATCTGCTAATAATATCATTATATATTTTCAGGTTATGGCTAGTCTCACTACATTATCTAGACATGAGTCAAGCAATGGCAACAAGTTTTGCTTCTAGCTAAATATCCATATTTGATTTTGGTACATTTATATGAAATAATTTGTTATTAATAATACTGCTTTTGCATTACAGCCGAATCTTATTGTACTGTAATAATTTAAACAAAACATTTTACAAATTGAACTCATAGATCAAACATGATCTCAATATTTCTTTATAGAGTTATATATTCATTGAGAGGTATTTTTTATAATCTGTAACTTTCAAATGCTACTTAGGTTTCTGACATATTTGTTATCACATTTCAAGTAATATTTACAGCCCTATTTACTGCCATGTCATTACTAGTCAACAGTCTGTTTCAAAACAAATAATATAATTTAACAAAAAAAATTTCTTGGAATAAAATAGGATATTCATAATGAATATTGGTTAAATAGAGTTTAATAATAATTTTTATTTTTAAATGAATAAATATTATCTAAAAATTTCCACTGCTATTAGCATTTGAAAACTTTTCAATTATTTAAAACAATAATATCTTAAACGTTTGATAATTATAAAATGTTAATTTATTTCTTTTAGTAACACTCAACCATCTTCTAGCACCAGATGACCAATGGATTATAGCTAATGTATACCAAACTGGCCTTTTTAGGGTGAATTATGATTATAATAACTGGGAGTTGCTAATCCAACAATTGCTTACAGATCATACGGTAGGATTAAATATATATACATTTACATACACACATATAATAGATAGGTGATTTATTGTATTGGCAGATATTATGCTCGATGGACAAAAAAGTAACAGTTGAGAGAGTGATAAACATTATAAATTGACCGACTAATAAATATAATGAATAGACTGATTTAGAAGACAAAAATGTGTGATTGCATGGACAGACTGTTAAACAAACACAGAGAGAAAATAAAATAGACAAGCTGATAGCTGTATAGATGAACAGATGAATAAAGACAGAAAATGAGATAAAGAAATAGGTAGTTAGATGTATAAATGACTAGATTTGTAATGTGTAAATAAAAAAATATGTAATTAATAGATGAGTGCATATGTAATAGGTCAGTAAATAGATAGGTAAATGGATATTTAAGTTAGTCAATCAGACAATAGATAGAAAGATAATTGCATTTACATATAGAAAGTGTTTGGTTGATTGGTGAGAAATAGAGAGGCAATTATGTAAGAGGATAAATGAGTGGATAATTGAGATCGCGCCAGACAGTGGATTGATGTTATTGAGATAAAGATCACAATAGAGGAAACTCCGTATTCTTTTTTTTTGACAAATATAGACTTTAACAATTTTTGAAAATTTAGATTCTTTCGCTACCTTTTTTTATTATATAGGAATGGAGAATAAGGTATATACAATTATTTAAATTGAGACATAATTGTATAAAAGTTAATAACAGCTAAACATAAACAAAAATAACCATCCAAACTTCACACACACACAAAGAGACAGAAGAAAAAAAGTCAAAAATATTTTGCAATAATTATGTAGATTAATCTGTGAACTATAAATATATTTTCAAATATCAATAATTATTAGTCGAATTAAAATATAAACAAGATTTTTCTTCTTCTCTAGCACCATCTATTGTTAAATTAGTGCATTTTAATCATCATTCCCAGACCTCATGATGAGAATTTGGTATTAAATAGATATAGCTACAATAATGAACTACTCATGTACATTACAATAATTAAAAAACAAATGGGTCTAATTATGGTTAAAAATAGTGTAAAGAAATTCAACACTTTCCATATTTGTAACTTTACTGCATTATATGTCAACTATACCCCTTTCAATAAAAACAATAACCACCATAACTTTTTTGGTGTTTTCAAAATAATTCCTCCAATGTAAAAAAAAGTTACCCCCCCCCCCTAACAAAATCTACATTCAAATTCATCATTAAATGCTTTTTTTAAAAAGATTACTTCATCTAGACAATCTAATAAATATTTCGTCACACAATTATAAATCCATTATCATCTTATCTCAAAAAAACAAAACAAAATATTTATTATTTATGTGTTCTTATTATTGTATTTTCAGAGCAGTTTATTTATCTTTTTAATGCATGATAATACTAAAATTTGATAAGATATTATATTTTCAGGGCAATTCCATGTACTTTTACTGTATACTGATAAAAGCAAAGCTGTTTGTATATTTAAGCATCTATTTGTTAATATTATATAAATAAAACGATAATTTCTTAACATTTCTGAGATCTTTATATATATATAACATGGTCATTTATAGTAGAGGTAAGGTTAGTAGTGAACTCTCCTGTAAAACAAAATTTTGGCATCATTAGAATATATTTATATATTGTAATATTATAGACAATGGTCAACTCTGGCTATGCCAGATATTATTAAGCTTATTAAAATAAATAAAATGGTAAAATAAAAATAATTATTATATATATTTATGATAATAATTATTAACAGATTTAAAGATTTTCATTTTTTAAGTTATAATATGAAAATTCCAAACATTATTGTAAATAATAAGAATGTAAATATTTACATTTTGTTAAGATTAGTTATAAAAGATAGACAGAAAAAGTATTTAAAAAATAATAAAATAAATATTTTTTTATTCTCTCTCACTTCAGTAATTTATTTAATAGTTTTAATTAATAATAATAATGAGATAAATAAAAAAAAAAGATAAATAAAGAGGTTGTGTTCTGATCTATTATGTCAGCCACTTGATGACACTATTTCTAGCTAAATTGCTAGAAATATGCCATTTCCACAGCCAGCAGCCAAGCAGATAGCTTTCTTTCTATGATAAAACATAGAAAGAGTCAGTTTACTCAGTTTCTGGCTACCACTGTGGCTTTTTTCTATGCGAAAAGCACAGAAAAATGCCTTCATTGGCTGCCATAGTTGGTTGTGTTACACACTTTATCGCAATGTTGGGTTGTATATTTTCACTACAGTATCATGTGATGGTGTGTTGACTGCATCGTGTCTAAATAATTTAACTTTTCAGGTCGACCTTTTTTTGTTTCATGTGAACTGATATACTAAGACCTTCTGACACTTTTAGCAGTGTCATCACTGTTCCATCAGGACTGTGTTAGTGTTACAAATTGGGTTTTAGGATGGTGCACAGCACTATTTAGAAAATCACAATAAAAGTAATGTATCACAAAAAATCGTCCGAGACAGGAAAGATGACTGCTTCCAACTCTCAAAATTGCCAATTGCCAGACACCGGAGTCAGATTTCATTATAATAGTTTGTTATAATTATTAATAAATTTATTTGGTAAATTGCAATCGAACTTAATTCCCCCCACTCCAAAACACAGTGTCTGATTAATTACTGTCCTTTTCCGATACGTAAAAAAAAAAAAAAACCCAAACCCGTCTCTGATTAATTAGTGTCCAAATAAGTCTCCGCTATATTTACTATTATTTGTTATTAAAAAAGTAACATAATTTTATATATATACAAACACAAAAAGAGTGCAATATAATTTAATTTTTATCTCTCAAAACACGGTGTCTGATTAATTACTGTCCAAAAAAAAAAGGATAAAATGTAATTTAATTTTGTATTTAAAAAGTACGATAACTTTTCCGATGCACAAAGTAAAAAAAAAAAAAAGGGAGCCTGTCTCTGATTAATTACTGTCCAAATTAATTACTGCCCCACAAAGGTCAAAGTCAGCTTTCATTGTAAAATTTTATTGGGATTACTGTCCAAAAAAGTCTCCAATGCACTATTATTTGCTATTGGAAATTAACATACTTTTTTCATCGACACTCACACACACAAAAAAAGCCAGTCTCTGATTAATTACTGTCCCAAAAAATCTGCTTACATTTTTGTATTTTTTTTCATTTTATGGACATCGTAATTGTAAAGAATGACTGGCCCAGAAATGTTATATCAATATGTTTTTGTTTAGCATCAATGCCATCAAGCAGCTGACATGATAGATCAGAACACAAACAATAAAGGTTATTAATTTTTAACAGAAAACAAAAAAATGTTTTTAACATTTTGATAAGAAATACTGCTTTTAATTAATTAAAGTTTTTTTCTTTATATCTTAAAACAAGAGGCAATGTTGTTTAAATAAAAGTGTAGCTTAAGGATTGCACTGTTTTTTGTTATTTAAGAAAAAGAAAATAACTATAGAGGAATTTGCATAATTATGATTACAATTTTTAATTAATTGATTAAAAGAATGAGGGAAACAACCTTTTAGTAAAAATAGACTTAATTCATCTGAGTTTAATGCAGTCATGTCTGAGATAATATATGAATAAATGGGATTCAGTATTGTTTCAAAAGCATAGTATACCGGTTAACGTTTACTCCATTAATATGAGCATGTGCATAAACCAAACATGAGGAGAAATATGGCGACATGGCGGAGTAAGAAGAAATTCAAAACTTTACCATAACAGTGCTACAGACACAGAAGATACTTAGGGAAAGGTTGACTCTTACATTTCTTTGAGGGATGACTCTAAATCAACCCCTCACACCACTCCCAGAAGAAAATTTAACTTTCCTCCTGAAAGGATATGCAAGTTCAAAAGATATTAGGGCATGTGTGCTGATAAATAATTATTCATAAAAAAATAATAAATAAGTATCCTTGTGAAAATAAAGATTTGGGTTCCGGTAAGAAGGTATCCCATTCGCTAGCTCAGCATACTCTTATACTCAGTTAAAAGAATGGGGATTGGAAAACTCACATAACTAACTAATATGGGGTTAGAGAAAGTGTTTAAAAAAATAAAATATATGTCAGTAGTCACTTTAGAATTATAATATCTTTTATTAACCCAATATCCCCTATCATTTATGACATAAATATAAAATTAAAGTTCCCAAATTGAATAAATATGTAACGAAAATCATATAATACATAAATCATTTTTATAAAACATTATAAGCATATGGAAGTACTTGTCGAGATAATTGTTAGATTAAATAAAGGAAATTTCTTTTTTTTTTATTATAATAAAGTATATTAAATAAAGAATATGGGAGAGATAGTGCTCTGTGGATATAAACTCACATGTGTGTACAGCAAATAAAGAAAAATTAGTGTTACATACAAGATATTCTGGTTTGTGTACTTACATAAACATATTTATGAAGTGGGCATTAACTTCTAATAAAATAAACACACACATACAAAAAATAATAGTATACCCGACAAAGTTTGTAGGCTTCATTCTTCTATGGGTTTTGAGTGAGCGGTCTATCTATTCATTGACTGCCACAAGGGCTGGACTTGATGATGGTACAAAATGTCATTGATGATGGTACAAAATGTTTGATTGACATATTTAGGTTGGAGAATGGATATTAAACAGGATATTAAACACTATCAATCGTCCTTTCTTGTTTTGTGAATCCTAAGTTAATTGCAGGCTCCGATGGCATGTCACAATTAAGCTTCCATCGGCATCAACTGACTGGTTAACTGCTAGATTATTTCAATGATGGCCTGGATTAATGTCCATTGATTTAGAATGACAGAATGAGTATTATTTTTTTTTCTTAAAATAAATCTTCTGGCTTACAAGGTATTAGAATCAGCATGATTAAAAACTTGCGTGACTTCGCATGTTTCCCAGAATAGCATTAGCTTTCCAAAATTAGAAATGGGCTCCCAATAAGATTCGTCTTTTTAACAGCAAAACAAAGGTGAACTGCTCTCTTTGAAAAGTAAAAGTAAACTCGAACTCTTTGAAAAGCAAAGGTGAACTGCTCTCCTTGAAAAATAAAAGTGAACTGCTCTCCTAGAAAAGTAAACTTAAACTGCTCTCTTCGAAAAGTAAAGTTAAACTGCTCTCTTAGAAAAGCTAAGGTGAACTGCCCTCTCGCAATTTCAGAACAGATATCCCACCTCAATACAATCTCAATTTAGGTATCCCCTCCATGACACAAAAATTAATTAGCTCTTATTAATTGGTGACTGATCTCTAGACTTATAGTATTTGTATTGGCAGTGAGAAGCATTTGCTCAATTCTAAAGGGTAGATTGTGGCATATTATCCTTATGTCTGGCCTTCTGATGTGTGACATGCACTGAACATCCTTAGCTTAGCCACTTGTCTTCGGAAAAATTTTAGATAGCTCTCACCCCCATTAGCCTATACTTCTCTTGCATTATCTGTTATAAGATGGTCTCCTGGTGCTCTTCACTCCAAAAATTTCTTATTAGCGCTTCTTTATAACCCTCAAAGGTTGGTAGAACAAAGATTCCCACCATGACTGAGGGTCACCCTGTAGGTGGTTTCTTGCAATGGTTAGTTTATTTTTTTCTACCATTCTGTTAGCACTGAAGTACTTTTCCAAGCTCTTTATATGCTCCAATGGAGCTTCACCAGCTTCCCCCTCAAAAATTCTAATCTTTAAAAACTGTTTGATGTTAGATTGATATAACTGACATCTCTCTACCATCTTAGCCTCTCCAAATTCTTGCTGCTTAGGTCTTACTTTTCCATTCCCACTATCCGGTTCCTGATTTACTTTTGCTAACTCACTACTATCTTCATACCCTTCAACTATTTTCATCCATGTTATATTATCCCCTGTCATTATTTTTTTCTAACTATATTTATATCCTCCACCCTTTGTTCCATTATCATTTTCTGTTCTTTTATCATATTGATATCTTGTTTTTCTATCAACTGTTTTTCAATTTGAGCCACTGTCTGGCACAGATTCTCTATTCGCTCATCATTCTCAGTTATGCACATTTCTAGCTTCCCTATTCCATTACTATAATCTCACTGTTTTTTCAACCCTTTCATCTATTTCTTGTATTCTCTTGCAATCTGCTTTCATTACTTGCTGCCTTGTTTGGATTTCTTCCAACCTATCGCTATTAATCTGATGGAGGCCCCTACATTTTTTTTCTACACCTTGAAGCCTTGTTTCAATCCCTACAAATATTTCTTCCCTAAAGTCATCAAACTTTTTAGCTATTTCCTTTGACATCTGACTGATCTCTAGCCTTATAGTATTTACAAACATCTCCATCATTTTCATTAAGTTTTCATTTCCCCCCATGGGTTTTCTTTCACTTTGAGGCTCCATTGCTTCCTCTATTCCACTTTCAGATCTTTGAGGCTGGCTTTCTTCTGCCATTTCCCCATTTATTTCATCGTGCTTTTCACTCATATCTATCTTTTTTTGCTTTCTGGATTGTGATCTTGTCCACATATATAGTATTATTTTCAATCGATTAAAAATTTGCTTTGTTATATGACTTTAACTATATTTTATTTAATTAACTCTTAAGACTATGATTTAATGCTAATTTGATTAACTTAATTCTCTTTATTTCTTTCTTTTCATAAAATTATTCAGCGCGCGCCATAATGAGCTCCTCTATCCCTACCGTCATTTATTTCTCTTATTCATTTATTAACTATAAATAATAAAATTATTCCGAGATCGCCCTTCAAACACCAATAAAAACATATAAAAAAACAAGCTAACATTAAATTGTGCACGTATTGGAATTGTTTTCAAAACAAAAAAAAAAGAAATTGATCGTTAATAGTATTATGATTCTAATTGTTACGTGCCGTCAAAAATAAAATTCCCTATCATGCAATTTCAAAATTCTACTTTATTCAATAAAGATTTACTTTCCCTTTTTTTTTACAAGAAAAAAATATTTCCGAAGTCCACCACTTGTTTTTATACAATATATAGTTTACGCTAGTATACAGCAGTCTATTTCTTTCTTCAATTGTTTTATTTATTTAACTTTTTTTAATTTATTTCTACAATAAATATTTATATACGGCTAAAACAATCTAAATCAATAGTATTGTAGCGAAGAAGGTCGCTTCAAAAACAAAATAAAGTTTAAAATTCTTATATATTAAGACTCACCGCCTGTTTTTATACAATATGTAGTTTATAACTATATACTGCTGTTTATGTTTATTAAATGCGCAGTTTATACTTTTATACTGCCTTTTATTTTTATTAAATATGTATATACGACAAAATAAACTTAGTATTATTGTAGTGACAAACGTCACTTCATAAAAAAAAAACAAAGTTTAGAATTCTTATTTATTAAGTTTTGTAATTGTAAATTCTTTTCTCTTTTTTCAAATCTTGTCTCTATAAAAAAAAATCATTCCCGTTATTTTTGAGATTTTGCGAGATTTTCTCTTTTCTTTAGTCACGTTTAGTGGCCATGTTTTTCCTATACTGGCTACATTAAGTAAGGCCCAACACGTTGAAGGTGCCAAAATTTTGGTTCTATACCAGTTAATGTTTACTCCGTTAATATGAGCATGCACATAAACTGAACATGAGGAGAAATATGGCGACATGCCGGAGTAAGAAGAAATTCAAAACTTTACTGTATAAGTGCTACGGACACAGAAGATCCTTATGGAAAGGTTGACTCTTACATACCTTTGGGGGATGACTCTAAATCAACCCCTCATGCCACTCCCAGAAGGAAAAGATATTAGGACATGTGTGCCGATAAATAATTATTCATAAAAAAATAATAAATAAGTATCCTTGTGAAAATAAAGATTTGGGTTCCGGTAAGAAGGTATCCCATTCGCTAGCTCAGCATACTCTTATACTCACTTAAAAGAATTGGGGATCGGAAAACTCGCATAACTAACTAATATGGGGTTAGAGAAAGTAAATGATGAAAAAATATAAAATATATGACAGTAGTCGCTTTTAAATTATAATATCTTTTATTAACCCAATATCCCCTATCATTTATAACATAAATATAAAATAAAAGTTCCCAAATTGAATAAATATGTAAGAAAATCATATAATACATAAATCATTTTTATAAAACAAATTATAAGCATATGGAAATACTTGTAGAGATAATTGTTAGATTAAATAAAGGAAATTTCATTTTTTTAATTTTATAATAAAGTATATTAAATAAATAATATGGGAGAGATAGTGCTCTGTGGATATAAACTCACATGTTAAAGCAAATAAAGAAAAATTAGTGTTACATACAAGATATATTGGTTGTGTACTTACATAAACATATTTATGAAGTGGGCATTAACTTGTTATAAAATAAACAACACATACAAAAAATAATAGTATACCCGACAAAGTTTGTAGGCTTCGTTCTTCTATGGGTTTGAGTGGCGGTCTATCTGTTCATCGACTGCAACAAGGGCTGGACTTGATGGTGGTACAAGTTCTAGAATTAGTCATCATCATTTGGTGTTTGGTGATCTCGGCTTTTACATTATGTTGGATGGCAGGAGCGGCTGACGAGCCTGAAGTAGGTTTCTACTCCATAATCATTTATAGCAGGCAATGTTTGATTGATCTTTAGTTGGAGAAATATTAAACAGGATATTAAACACTATCATCTCCTTTTTTTTTTGAACTATTATATATTAACTTCCATCGCATCAACTGACTGGTTAACTGCTAGATTATTTATATGGTGGATTAATGTCCTTGATTTAGAATGACAGAATGAGTATTATTTTTTTTTTTAGAATAAATCTTCTGCTTACAAGGTATTAGAATCAGCATGATTAAAAATTGCATGACTTCCATGTTTCCAGAATAGCATTAACTTCCAAAATTAGAAATGGCTCCCAATAAGATTGCTTTTTAACAGCAAAACAAAGGTGAACTGCTCTCTTTGAAAAGTAAAAGTAAAAATTTTAAAAGCAAAGGTAACTGCTCTCCTTGAAAAGTAAAAGTGAACTGCTCTCCTAGAAAAGTAAACTTAAACTGCTCTCTTCAAAAAGTAAAGTTAAAACTGCTCTCTTTGAAAAGTAAAGTTAAATTGCTCTCTTAGAAAAGCTAAGGTAAACTGCCCTCTCGCAATTTCAGAACAGATATCCCACCTCAATACAATCTCAATTCAGGTATCCCCTCCATGACACAAAAATTAATTAGCTCTTATTAATTGGTTTTAGTTTTACTAATTGGTTTGGCCGATTCATAAAACATTCCAATGTAATCGCCCAAGTGATCTCTAAAAATTTCATTTCCAATTAGTTTTATTTATATCCATTCAGATCACAATTAAGAAATGATAACATCTTTTTACTTTTGATTAATTACATTATCAGAATCAAAGTTTTTTTTGTTTTAACAAAAAAAATGTTTTACATAACTTGAACATTCCTCTCTCCACGCATTATCGCAAGTTTAATTAAACTCTTTTGTCCAGTTAAAATTATTTTAGAGTGGACAGGAAGCCAGAATGCCTTTAGGCTTTTTCTAAATTTAAGACAATGGCCCCCCTCCCTTGCTCAAATGCAACTGAAGAGAAAAATATCCATTAAAACTCCGATTCTGAAATTATTTTTAAATAACAGTATGTTAAATTCTCTCTTTTACATTGATTGTCAGCACTCACAAAAAAAAAAAAAAATAAATACGTACTGACAAATTGTAAATACACATGTTAGCATTTCTTTTTAACAAACAAAACAAAAATCTTCAAAATTATAATTACATTTTGGAGTTTGTTTTTCCTTAAAAAAAAAAAAATAAAAATAAACAAAAATCAAATTTACAAATGCATATTTCTAAGCCTTTAAATATCGGCTTTAAACATATGTGTGTGTGAGTTTATATTATCGCCACAGTTCTCTCTCTCAATTTATAACGAATATTGTTTGTATAAATTGTATAACCCCCCCTCTTTAATGGCTATTTAAATATTTTAGACCATTTAGTCATTTAATCTTAGCTTGTGCTTGGCCACATCAAACATGCCTGGCACAATAGATAGGGGGCATGTTAAAACACTAGACTTCATTGTCTTGTTAGAAACAGTCATTATTGATGCAGTTGTTGAAGAAAACAGTAATAGCAGTCCATCTGTAAAAAAATCATGTTTTTAGTCTGAAGACTAACATAAACATTACCAAAACCTCATCATGCAGCCTGATCACTAAATGAAAATTTGTAAGAAGAATATCTTTAAAAATTTGCAACAAGACTTGTGTTACTCTCCAAAAGCATGACTATTTTATTCTATGAATATGACTTGAAAATTATTGGAAAATGGATAAATTCAGCCCTTATTAACCTGAAAGGTATTGTAAAATGCATAAATTTAACTGTATTTATCTACCCTAAAATTTGATGTTAATGGAAAAGTTATAATGAAAACTTAAATCTACAAAGAAAAAATTAATAGAACTTCTAAAAAAAGATTATTTAAATCCAATATTTGAAGCTTACAAGAAAAAAAAAACAATATAAAAGAAAACTAAAAATTATAATTACCAAAGAACTGCAAAGAAAAAATCCAAGGTAAAAAGGTATTGTGATCTGCATATCTACATTTACAAGTAACTTTTTGCATCCGAAATAATTGTTAATAATGAATAACTTTTAGTAATTTTTTATTGAGACATTTTATTTCTCATTTTCTTAGTTTCCCTCCAAAATGCAGTTGTATAAGGTTTTTTCATTTTCATAAAAGAAAAAAGGAAAAGAGGATCTTAGCTAATTAAAATTTTTTTTTTCTCTTATTGTGAAATATTGATTTCCAGACTTAATTATTAAAAAAGGGTAATAAAACTGAAAGTAAATGTTAATTAAGGTAGTAATAAAAACCAACTAGTTTTACATCCAAAAGCAATAAATATGACGTTCTGGTAGCTAGCTCTTATGTTTCTCTAAAAATAAATCATCTAATACTCTCTCTAGATTAATCTTATAAAGCAGGTTACATAAAATCAGGTTACTATAAAAATTATCCATCCGAATAGAAAATCTGATAATCAAATCAGATCTCATAATGTTCTCTAATAAAGAAATATAATCATACTCTTTATTTCAATTTCTTATCCAAACTGTGAATGTGATGATCCAATCATTGGATAATATATTAATGCAATAAAGATATTTTAATTTAAAGTTAATCATGAAACTCTGATATTAACATAATTATATAACAATCTAGGATGACATTCATGATACTATGAATAGGAAAGGGATTTTGTTGCTACCCATATATCATCATATAAAAGATTTTCTTATAATATTAATCAAAATAAAATAATATAGTATTGTTAATCAAGAATGTTACTTAAAATCTCAACCATATAAATTTTAATAAAAGTGACTTTTATAATCTCCTTGTACTCTTACAGTTTAATATTATAATATGTATGTGATTTTTGGATTTCTGACAATGCGGATGATGATACAGATACAAATTCAGAAGTAATAATTGAATCAATATTTTATTAATATGACAAGGATGCATCAATATTTTGATAAAATCAAAATTAAATAATTATCATAAAGTTTAAATAACATTTAAATTACCAAAACACTAAAACAATATGATTTAACCATGAATACAGAAAGCTTTCACATTTATTATTTAATCCAGCTTTCATTCCCATATGTCACAGTATGAAATATATTTAATAATATTGACAAATAAATCTTTCCAGCAATCAAATAATGATGAATTTTAAAGATGTATAATTTCATAGCCACATAAAATAATTATAAATTTAAGCATAAAAACAATTTATCAAGGTTTTTTTTAAAAATACATCAGATATGCAAACTAGGTATATCATCAAGTTGAACATTCTCAACTATTCTAACAGCAACAAGAGCAAGATAAAGACATGGTTAGCATCATACATGATCTTAAAAATTTTCACCAAGATAAACATCAAGGAATACAAAAGGTATTAAGATGGAATAGACTCAAAAATAAACATTTGTCCAAAAGTGCACATAAAGAATTAGTACTTTGTCTCTAATCCCAATAAATATATTAAGAATAAACCCATAAGATTGCCTAAAATATAGGATTATTAGCTATCTGTTACCTAAAAAGAGACTATATCTCAAAAGCATGATAAAAATAATATATGAAAATAGCATAAATCCTACTATCTCATATAGCAATAACAGATGTATGATGTGAAAAAGCAAAAGCAAAATATAACTAGGCATATAAATTGTGGCTTAGCAATTTAATAGAAAAATTATACATCTACTCCACTAATTCTTCCAAAATTCCATACAGAACATATATGTCATCTTTGATTATATTCAAAAATAGTAATATTTTGAGAACTCTCATAATAAATATAGTACAAATCATACATAAATAATAAATATGTAATATTATAAATATAATACACATAAACTTAAATCTAAATATTTAAAACCCTATTACCATTTAATAGTTCATAAGTCATTGAATCATTAATTTCAATACCATTTTTATAGTACAATAGTTCACATAATGATTTATTGGATATGTTGAAGATTTTATTAAAATATCCAGATGATACAAATATTAAATATTGGTGAAACAATTTATTAAAAATCCAAGGCATGTAAAATAAATAAGAAATGTCATAGTTTAAAAAAAAAAAACATTTAAGTAAATAACAAATAATTTTCTAAAACAATATGATGATAAAAAAATATAATTTCCTTTATAGCAATTCAACATTTAAGGCAATGAAAATTAATAAGCATAATATTTATTTCAAACAATATGAAGATAATAATATATCCGTTGGAAAGCAATTTATAGATTCATATAATGAGAAATGTATAAAGAGCACAATATATTCTCCATTAAAATAATGCAAAGTTTTAGACAGTGATAAATAATTTATCAGGAGTATACGATCCTTTTATAACAATATCCATTATAAAGTAATGAGCATATTGTAAAAAGCACCATTAGCTAAAATATTTAAAAACATGTTTATGTAATATTTATTTTTGAAGTAGTGGAAAGATTAAATCAGCAAAAATATTTATAAAGAATACAATATAAGTTCCTTTTAAATTATACAAAGTTTTATATGGTAATGGTAGTTTATAGACAGAACAACTTATTTCCAGCTATTTGAAATTTATAATAAAGAATATAATATTCATTTAATAACATTATATCAATTGTAATGAGCACTAAGTTTATTTTATACTTTATTTTATCTTTCATACATAGATACAATATTTAATAGCAATAAACATTCAAGCATAATTACATATTTCTATAATAAGGCAAAATATTTTCTTAATATGTACTATTTTATCATGCATATTTTATTTGAAGGCAAAATGCATGAAAATAAAAATAGTCTATTTATAATATATCTAAGAATAAGACACAATTCATAATAAATGTAATATATCCATTCTGCAATTTTTGTAAGAATTGAAATAAAGAGATTATTTTAAAATAATATGATAGTGTTCATAATAGTCATTTCAAATTACAAAGAAATAATCACACTAGAATAATTTGCTTTCATAACAAGGCAAGTGCATTTATATTTTTATAATATTCCATAGCTACTTTTATCATTTACAACAGTATGAAAGTTTAGCAAAAGTTCTAATTTGATTATGATATCAAATTAAGATGAACAAAAATCTTTTGTAAATAATAATAAAATATAAATTTACTTTAAATTTAGGTATATTTTTGATATTCAGTATTTTAAATATATCAATTCCATATAATTTTAGCACAACAAAACAAGCAATTGAATATTAGCAAAAGTTTAAGCAATATATTTATACTTTTCATAGAAAATTCCTGTTGTCATTAGTCATTATTATGGCACATCACTTTCTTTTGTATTTATGCAATGGAGAAGTTTTCTGAATGGTGTATACATTGAAAAGATATTGAAGTGTCAGGCAGGCTAAAGCTGGAGACCCAGCAGATAATTATTTTAGCCATTCATATTTAAACTGGCAAAATAATAATTATAAAAAATTACACTCAAGACATTGAAAAAAAATGAAGATGTAAAGTGAAAATACATATGGTCAGAGCTTACATATGGTAAGTCAGATGATAAATAATTAATGATTGACATTTAGGATGTAAATTACTAAATGGCCTCATTCAGTTGATAAGTCAAATATGCTAAAAATAACTTATTACATTCTGAAAATTTTAGATAAAACAATAAATTAAGATTATACCAGCTTGTTGTATTATACATTTTACAAATTATTTTATAAATAAAAATAAGATACCAATAATAATTTAAAATGCACTTTTTAAAATTCTCAAAATATTAACTTAAGGACAATATTTTAAAACAGATATTTTTTATAAACAAAACATATAAAATTGTTTTTATTTGTTTTCATTCTAGACAAGGAAGTAGAAATATAATTATTTTCTTGTTAAAATTTTAACTTGAACTAGATTGCACACATACATACATACATACATTCATACATACATACATACATACATACATACATACATACATACATACATACATACATACATACATACATACATACACACTAAAGATATTTAAAGTATGATTTAAAAATAAATTAATTTATAATTATTGATTAATTATCAATATTTTTAGTATGAACTGTAATAAATTAATTATATTAACAAAAATTAAAAAAGCATTATTAAAATTACTTAAGTGTTTATTTTATAATGACTTGACATAATAAATATGTATAATAATTACATTAAGAGTATACTAATATCTTTAAATTACAATAAGTTAAAGATAAGTTATGCAATAATCTACTGACTTTATGGTTTTATAATACCTACAATTATAAAATAAGATTAACTACTAAATTAAAATTAAATAAATTTACTTATTTAAAATGTAATAACCAATGATATTTTATAATATTAGCTATATATCACTAGAATAAATTATCAAATTAGTCCCTACTTTTAACATAGTAATGGAAGTTATTTAAAATAAATTACATAAAAAACATTTTTAATATATTAGCAAAATATCTAAGATAAAGTTCTACAGGCAGAACATAAGATTGCAATATATTTTTGATACAAACGTATTAGATTTAGAATTAGCATATTGCCATATTTTTTCTGAATTTATTAGTTAATTTCATTAAATAATTGTTTAAAAAATAATAGTGTTAATATCTTTATTTCTCCAATTATCTTTTCTATGAATTAGTAGAGTGTGTGACTTGATTTTATTATAGCATAGTATTTTAAGGAATTTATAAAATATTCCAGTAAGACTAATTTAATTAAAGTAAATTAAGCATGTACTTAATATTTTCTCATATTCACTGTACAGACTCTAGGATCTTTTGATTTTGTATTAGTTCTATAGCAACAACTTAATTTATATGTGGGTTTATGTTTGGACATCCAGATAGTTCTTTGGATAGTGCAATGGTCAAGATCACATTTAAAGTTCATCCACTGCACTTTATTTTTTATTTGCAACTTATAAATTAGTTTATAGTTGGCTGTACACTCATGGTATCATATAGTCAGAGTATTGATAATGATTAGTATATATTAGAATTACTTTTCCACATGATTGGTACTTTAGCACTTAAGTATGTGTATGCAAATGAGTGTTTATATTATGGCTTAAGTTTGGCATTGGCTAGATAACAGTCTATCTTTTGATATTAACTCTTTTTAGACCCAGTCACAAGAGATGATATGTTCATTATTCTTGTGTAATGCTGGTAATATAGCTTATAATTGCTATAATTGTTATAACTGTTTATTTTTATTCTGTGCTGATCTCATACTCCTTTTGTATTAATCCCTTTTATATTTGTTCATTGACTGCTTGTTCACAATATTTGCTCATGAGACTGTGAATATTTAGTGGGGATAATGATGTTTTTCCATCACTTCATGTTACCCCTTCTCTCAGTACTGTTACAGTATATAGTGATTGGCTCTTTACTAATTTTACATCTATATTACCAATTCTATTATCATTTGTAGTAATCACTGTCTGTGTGGCTTTAAATATGGATTAATTTGTGATTTTCCATTATTATTACTGTGAAATATTGATGCTCACTACTTGTTGTGAATACAATAAGTTCTTTTACAAAAGCCTAGCTCTGCCATATAATAACAATGATTTGCAGATAGACTTTTGGGATAACTATATGATTACAAAATTGTATTTTTAGAGAACAGACCAACAACTGCTTCTATGTTCATTGAATCAATATCTTATTGCAAAATGAATTAATTTTGGAATAAACTTAATGAGTTAATTTAGTCTAATAATTTACCACAATATCTTCTATGTAAAAAAAATAGCAGGTAAATCTTGCTTTAATAAATGTTTTGTTAATCCTCAGTTTGCTATCGTTTTTCCTTGTCTTTATTGATTGGTGTGTCTGTCTCCTAAGCAAATGAAGCATCAACATAAAATGGATTTTTATTCCTATTTACTGGTAATATTGATTTTTGACCTTCTGGGGCTAATTGATATGTTTCATTGCTAGATATTTATAATTGGCTTTAATTAGAAAGTAGTCTGTATTTTGCTGTTTTCATCATTGAAAAGAACTAAATCTATTTGTAAATGGAATGTAACCCTTTCCTGATTATGTTTACTACAATACTTTTATATCATGTTGAAGTATCTATCACTTGTTTATTTTCTTTAATATGTTTTTTAAAGTTTGAAAATAGATAATGTAATTTTTACAACATTTCATTAAAATCTCAGCTATTTGTTAAAACAGGCAAAACTCACTATATATATTTTGCCACATACAGCAAACTAGAGTAATCAATGGATGCCAAAAGGCTTGTGCATAAAATCCCCATCTTTGCCTGTTTTAACAACAGTTATACACAAGCACAAGAAGAGGTGGTCATGTGATGTTTACTGTCTATTTGTTGTGAACAGTCATTGAAGTTTGTGTTGGACTTGCAGCATTCTAATCAATCTCATAATTTTTGGAGATTTATCTTTGTGTTCTGTACTTTATTTAGCTTGACCATTACTTTCCGAGTTGAATAGTGATGCCAATGTATATTGATACTATCTATAAGCAATGGTGCTCCATTATTAGCAGCATCACTCAAAAAGAAACCATACATTGCAAATATTTTTCTTAGTATTTCCATAATGGTAGAGGCATAAATATGGAGTATGTTAACTACTCCTAATAATTTGAAAAAAACATATACAGTAATAAGAAATTATGTCTTTCCATGATCCAGATCCGGGATGATCTATATAAAATTGTTCCAGAATTTTTAAGGCCAAGGATTAATGTTATCTTTTCTTGCTCATTTTCAAAAGGCTTTAGATTATTTTGTGATTTATTAATTTACCACTTTTTGCATATCATTTTCCTCAAAAGTTGATATCTCTGATCATAGTATCTAGTCAGCTATCATTTTACTGTTAATGTAATCATAATTTTATTACATTGATTATATTATTTATTTGCTTTTCTCCCTATTCATATTTAGTTTTATCTGAAAACTTATTTCATGTATTGATATGGCTAATTTTAGAATAAAGTTGTATGCATTTGCCATGTAAATAAAACCCGAAGTCTGATTTTAGCAATAAATGTATATATCAACGAATTTATGATCAGATAATTATGTTTCATAAAGTGTTGATGTAATTTAATAATGACTATGATCAGTCCCAATCAAGATCATCAGTCACATCTTTCCTCCAGTGTGCTAATATTGTTTTCATATGTACTGGTAAAGGATTTGAGTATAAGAACCATTTGTAACCTTGGATCATAATGGATTAGATTTTTACATAAGCTATTTTTTTTAGCTTATTAGCAGCTAGTTTTTGTTTAGCTTGTCTGTTTAGCAAGCAATATAATTTGTCTGCTTGTGTTTTATTCTATATAAAACTGTCATAGTGCTAGAAAAGCCTGGACCCTTAATTTTTATAGTATCTTGTATTCTCAGTATAGATTTTATTTTATTCTGTGAAGAAAATTCTCTATACTGCAACTTTAAAATTAAGAAGTACTACTTTTTCCTTCAAACACACATTTCTTCAAATCATTTTAATTATTGCTTTCTTAAATTTAATTAAATACTTTTGGTGGGCTTTAAGAGTTGCCTCTTACACTTGGGCACTAGTACAAAACCATCAAAATAAATGCAAGATAAAAACCATTCACTGGAATGTGACTGGAACTACCAAGATTCCAAATGAATATTGTAACCGCCCCATCGCCGGCTTCCATACCGAAAGCCCAGTAAAGTCCCATCCTTTATATCTAGATGCTTTTGCCGTATTCCTACGGTGACATTCTCGTGTTTTGGTTGATGGTTCACTTCTATGAACCTGCTGTGTTCTTGCGTCTGGGGGATTACATAATGTTCTGTGAAGATAATTTTAAACACATATACACGTACGCTTTATTTATTTTATACGTAAATTCGGATTGAATCCAAGTAGTAGGCGCTAGGAGAACTTTTATAAGAGTCCGCCACATATGTGCATAAGCTCACTCAACTATATCACAAAACATGCCCGTGCATCACTCCAGTCGGAAGCAAGAAACGAACACAGCCAATATCACCTTTCAAATTACATCGTATATGTGATCTTTCAATCACGATCAATCAGACTTATCATATGAGGGCCCACCCTATATCCCACAGAATAAATTAATCAACACTTAATATTAATCTAAGAAAGCATAATAAACATAAACATAAATATAATCAAATCCCAACACCAAAAATATCAAATGCATTCATTCATATACAAACAAATTTGATCGCTCCAGCACTCATTCTCTTTTATATAAATTTATGTTGAAATTCCAAGCAATTAATAACAAAAAAATACTAGTTAAATAAATGTTTTATTTTAATCTGTTCAATAACAATTCATGCAGGTATATGACCGGCAAGCCGAGATAATTAAAATATAGATTTCAAGGTGACTTCGCACATATTTTAAAGAATGTTAATCTGTAGGCAAACTTATTTGGTTAGGTTCTCGAATCGTTCATTAATGGTCATGAGTAACTTTATCATTTTAGCTTAATGTTTTAATAGTTCTGGTTTTTAAAGTTATTTTACTTTGGTGCATAAGTGAATATGACAATTTAAAGATAGCTACCTGTGGAACGTAGAAAGACTGTAAGAGGGATCCTGAGCGATGATTTCTTCTTCAACGAAGCATTCTGGCAATTTGCAAGGTCTCAAAAGCGTGTGTGGTCCTTATGTGAAGTTTCTCCGGTGTTACGAGCATCCTAGTGGCAATCAGCTGGGCTGGACGCGGAGGTCCGGTGGTCAAGCCGCGAATTTTATGTTCAGCAATGCATCTCCGTTATATTTCTACACAAAAGTTAGATTTTATTTCTTCTACTTCTAATTTTTTAATAACAAACATTAAAAGTGCTGTCCGGCCTTTTTGATCTCTTCCTTCCCGCCCTTACACCTTGAATTTTTTTTTACACAATCACTCCCATGCACCTGTGAGTCCCTTCATCTTATAAGTCCATCGAGTATTAACTCAATTCAGTGATTTCTGGGATCGTTTACACCACTTTGGAATTTAACTCAATTTGACCATTTTTTCAGGTATTGTTTCACTGGAGACAGAAGTCTGAGTTGTACAATAGCAGTGTACACTTTTTCTCACCTCTGTTTCTAAATTCGACTTATTTTATCTAGGCGTACCAACGCATATCCTGCCTATTGTTTCAATTTCTCTAATTTTACATTTACTAATTACCCCCATTTAAAATAATTTTAGATCGCTTGGAATTTCAGATAATATTGCAAATTAATTAATTCATTTTCCCCTTTTGTTCAAAATGACTCAAATGATTTAATAAAAATGTCAAACTTGCGTTCAATCATTCATCTTTCTTTATTTAATTAGAAAATGCAAAAAAAACTTACAACTAATGATTACAGATTTATTCTTAAAAAAAAAATAATAATAATAAAAAAAACTCTTTTACTTTTTTATTTCAATAAATTTGACAGGTACTCTTATATAGCTGCGATCATGCTTTACAAATGGCTGTTTCTCATTTATTATTAAAGCAAGACCGCTTTTTTAAAGTTTTGTTCCTGTCATTCATTTCGTCAATTGAATATATGTTTAATATAACCTCATACGCCTGGGTTCAAATCCCATGTAACGCTATTCCGTTACAATATCTATTAACTTTTGTATACTCTCCAGTGTTTAATAATTATTAATGCTCTAAAAGCTTCATCATCTAAAAGAAATTGAAGGTAAATATGTCTAAGATGTATTTTAATGAACATTATTATCTCAGCAAAATTAGAAAGTAACTGTTTTATTGATGAAAGGACTAATTATGCAATAGTTCTGATATATTTAAAGAACAATGATAATTCTCACAAATGTGCATTTCTTTGTTATTTTTATTACTAGTTACTATTAAGTGACTCATTCAGAATAAGATATTACTTGAATGACTCCATCAGAATGCAGCCTATCAGATTTTTTGGATGGTTGAGCTGTCAAAGGAAAAAATTATGACCCATAATAACAATTGATAATCTTTATTTGCACATTTATATATAAATGGACAAGTAATTCTTGATTTTAATAACCCAAACTTGGCTCAAGGATTTTGGCATATTTATTTCCAAAATCAAAACAAAGAAATAGAACTGTCAAAATCATTGACAGCAGGCACTCTCTTGTGGAGAGAAAAAAAAGTGTAATTAAAAAGAGATTGATGAAAAAAAATATTTTATTTAAATTGAATTTATATGTTTTATTTATAATTAAAAAAAAAAAAATTTAATTTTTTTAAAAAAAATAATGCTTTTATATAAACAGCTGATTAAAAAATTACAAAATAACAAAGTAATGTATTTTATAAAAGCATTTGAGGCTCAAATAAATTATAAAAATCAAAAAAGTCTCAAATGCTTTTATGAAACAGATTTCTTTGTTATTTTGTATTTTTTAGTCAGCTGTTTATATAAAAGCATTATTTTTTTTTAATATTTTTTTTAGTATTATTTTATTTTAAAAACAGATAAGTAATATTACTGGAATATATATTTTAAAAAAAAATCCCAATAATTTTAAGCTAAAATGTATAACCACCATATTTTAAAACTTCTCCAGCAGTTTCATCATCAGGATTTTCAGTTTGATATTGTTTAAGATTATAAGCTAGACATCTTTGTCCAATGCTGAAATAGTTAAAAGCAACCACTTGAATTCTATTATTACTCAAATAATATTCAAGATAATCTATTTATCTTCTAAAATATTATCATAGTCATATTAAAGAGTACCATTAATTTACTAGATTATATTGTTTTCAAGTTTTTTTCAATTTATTATTAAAGGATGTAAAATATCTGCAAACACCAAATAAATTGTATCTCCTTTGTGGTTGTAAAAAGGGTTTTTAAATTCATTAACTAATTAATGAACTTCTTGTTCATTTTTTTTATTCAACTAAACTAGGAAAAGTGATATATATATTGTACCTAACTGAAGTGTCACTTAGTTCCAAGAGGTAATCAAGGTTATCTTAGCTTAGTCTTTTGTTTAAAAATTTCGGATTTAAAAAAAAATAATGATGATAAAAATAAGAATTAACTTAGTTAATTATTAAAATAGGATAATCTAAATATTTTAATAGTGTCAGTTGGTTTGATAAGAGATGTTAGGTAATAATTTAACATAAGCAAATGTTAAAAATAATAATTGTGAATTGATAAATAGTATTAAATGTATTCTAAAATAACTATTGTATAATCCATTTTAATGTCTAAAGAATAATAATTAGATATTATAAATAAGTTGGAATAAGTAAGTAATAAATTTTAAAAAAAGAAATGATATGTAAGTTTTTATTAAAAAAATAAGAATATTTGTTATTAGTTTTGTAGTTTAATGTTCCAGTTATAAAAATTATTTAGATTAAATATTCATTAACATTATATTGTGGTAATTTTAAAAATAGTTTTAAAAAATTAATCCAAGGCCAGTCGTATGTGAGAATGTGCATGCATTGACATGGAAACATAAGAATAAAAAAAAAGTAATTTAATTCCAATATTGTTTAAAATAAGTAAATAAAACAAATGTGTGGATAAAATTATTTCAATGAAATATTTATGGGTTTAATAAAGGGTATAACTTTAAATTTTATATTTATTACTATTGGGTTGTAAAATATTAAAAAAACATTTGTATAATATTTGTTAATAGTAAAATTTTGACTTTGCAGCTGAAGGTCATGTGGTATGGGAAAATTATATTGATTACGTCAGTAGATTGATTCCACAGCTGGTTTGTCAGAATATTAACATTTAATAAAAATAGTTTTTATTGGTTTTTAAATGAATTGTAGGTGGATGAAAAATTGTGAGATAAAACGGAGATGGAGGTGTCATTCAAGGGCTGATTTTGTTTGGACTCAACTAGTGTGGATTTTAAAGATTTTATTAATAAAAGTAATTTTTTTTAAGAACTTGATATTTCTAAAAAAATACAAGTCTGTCTAAAATATTTAAAATTGTCTTGTAATGAAGGAGGGCTAAAAGAAAGGTAATCCATTTTTCTGACAATTTGAATTTCAGTCGAGGCATAGAAATTATAGTTAAAAATGTCTAGAATAACTAAAGTGTCTCACATAGTAAATGACTTTAACTTGTTTATTTTTCTGTACTTGGAAGTAAGGTTAAGGAACGAACTCATTTCCATAGATAAGCATTTGGTTGTATTAAACTATTTTGAAAGTAAAATGCTAATTATTTTTCCTGTTAGATTAAAAGTATATGTAAAAAAAAAAGATTTTTTTAAAAAAAGTTTAAAAAGAACATTATAAAGAATCTGCTATGTTCAATTACAGTGAAACTATAAAGGATGATTTTTAAAAAAAAAAGAAAAGTTATTACTTATATCTTGACATATATGAAAACGATTTGTTTAGCTAAATGCAAACAGATTATATATACATTTTAAAGGATAATTCTTATTTACACAGTAAGAAAGGACACATATTTGGAAATAAAACTTTAAAGCAATTTGTAAGGATTAATAATGAATTTATAGTATTGGGTCCATTATAAATGGCCATACTTGTCAGTATTTAAAAATAACTTTATGGCCTTAATTATAATATATAAATGGAGAAATGTCTTGAACAGTAAAAAAATTTTCTACTCTCATATTTAAAAGTAAGCAAAGGAAATTAATTTTAAAAAAATACGTCTTGGAATATTATTAGGAAAAATACTTTAAAAAAAACTATATTTCAAAAAAAGCATTTTTTCCCAAAAGAGGATAAAGAAATTCAGAAAAAGAAATATATATTATTATTATTGTATGCAATTTTGAACTCGGGATCCTATAAATAAATTAAAGTGTGTTCAGCTGAAGAATTTATTTTGTTTTATGCCGGCTTAATCTTAATCTTATTATTTAATTTTTTTTTAAAATTGTTTAAAAAAATATTATTAATGAACTATTGAACATTTTCATTTGGAAATGATTGCCATATATATAAATGTATTAGTTGAAGCTTCGAATTCAAATCGATATCTTAACCTGGATAAATTGTCTACACATTATGAAATGGAAAAATCATCACGGAGCCAAAAATATGAACTTGAATTAATGTATTTTTTTTTTATGGTCTGCTTTATTGGTTTTTTTTAAAAAAAGAATGAAACCATAAAAATATTTATGCTATTATTTTTTTTGTAACACTTAAATATACAGGTACACTACGGTTATAATTTTAAAACGAAATAGGTTTATTTGAATGAGCAAATGTTTTTTGCCATTCTTAAGTAGATTTAGTTTATTTATCAAGCATTACACTAGCTAGTTTCTATTTAATAATTTTATTATAGAGATTTAAATATCACAGTCTTATTTTCATATAAATGGGATGTTTTACTCAATTTTTTATTTTATTTTAAATTTACTAAAGAAGTTTATCAGAGAATATACATTCATTTGTTTTATGAATGTTATATTAAGAATAATTACAAATATTTTATATTCATCGAGAAGTAAATATTCTTGCATTTAATTTACAATTTTAAAAGTCCACTAGTACTATATTTTTAGCATTTAATATGTTGTTATGTGTGCATTGTGCCTTGCCTAGAATTTTATATGCATTTGAGTTTAAAGTATTTTCTATAGTAGTCATTTGACACATAGTTTGCTTTGTTGGTTCGAACATTGGATATACATTTTGTATTTTTATACATTTCTTAGAAATAACTTAGTTTAAGTGAAGTATATATCTTGCTATTAGTTAGTATTTGTTAGCCTCATAGAGTTAGGCCTAGTTAATTATTTTTGAATATGCTTATGGAGTAGATAAAATCCTCCATCCTTATTGTATTGTATTTCCATGATTTGATAGTGCTTGTCCCTAAAAAGAGGGTATTGTATTGTATTTTTCAGTGATGGTGATCACATTTATAAGCATTGGAAATCCCCTGAGAGGATTGTGCTTTTCTGGTGGGTGTTCCTGTTCCCAGATGTACTGAAGATGAATTCCAGACATCTTAATTTTGCCTCATAGTTAGGTATTTGGGAAACCACCACATTCTTTTCCAGCTCTGAGGAGCCTAGTATCTTTATATTTTTTTTTCCTATCATTCATGATGACTTAATGTTAATTCCACCACAGTAGGTGATGTTGCATTTGTTTTAGATTTGTGATGACAAGATATGCTTGTTTGAAGAAATGTATTTCTTCAGGTAGTTGTAGCTAATTTAAGGCTCATAGGTATATCCATATTTGAATTGTGTTGCTATGATAGTTTTATCACCTACAAGCTAACCAACAATAAGTTATATTTATTTTAAAGTATATTAAATATGCATATGGTATAAGTGGCAATTCACACATAATAATTTAATATTTTCATCCAGAATTTCGCCGCTGGATTTGTAAGTCTGTTACATCATTATCTTTAAAACATTGAGGGAATAATTTTATGTGGACTAGATTTATTTTAAAAAAGTATAACTGATCTCTGATGAATGACTGTCCCATACATTTAAGTTAGTTTAATTTTAGTATTAACTTAATCTGATTTAAAGATATATCTAGCTGTGATATTAGTTATATCCGTGAAACTAGTGATGATATTTTTAAAAAGTATTGTTGAATATGCTTATTCCAACTTAGCGTTTGTTAAGTTGAGAGGTATAAAATTAAGCTTAGGGTTTTCAATATAAACATAGTTCTGTGTGTTATTCTGATTAGTAGATGACACAATAATGTTATTAATTAGTCTAATAAAGAAGAATAGTAGTGTGCTTATTCAGTACATATGATAATTAAAGTTTAAAATATTTTTTTTGAGAAAAATATAATTATTAAAAGAAAGTAACAGTGAATAACCTTGGTCTGTTATTAAGTGTATTAGTGTAAATTAAATAAAACTGTTAGGAGTCCAAATAATTATATAAAATCTTAGTGCGGTATTGGCACTGTTTGTATTCTACTATATTTATAAACATTTCTTCTCATTATTAATAAATCAAATTATTATTATTTCAAAAGTTTTGTTTTTTTGTTTTACTTTTATATGAAAATATATTATTGTCTTGGGTTCCAAGTTCACAAAATCTTAAAATTTTAAAGTTATTGAATCTTCAATTCAGACATTCACAAGGATATTCTAAGTTAATTAAATATAGTTGATATTGTCTTGAAAATTAAAAAAGCTATGTCAAAGTAAATGATTCTCATATTGAATCATAAATACAGATAATTGCATTGTAGCAGATACCTAATTAAATACTTAGTTAAAAGTTTATTTTTTTAAAAAAAATTATCAGTATATCTTTCAGACTAAAGATTATGCAATATCAAATTAACAATATTAGTACTTTAGAAGAATATTTTAATTAATATTATTTTAAAAGCTGCACATTATCTTATATTCACTGCACATCATCTATCATCATCTTAAATGTTATATATTTAAAGAATTCTAATCCATTTGCATTTGAGATCTTTAGTGGTTGTCTACGAGTATGGAAAGGCATTAAAAGTACCCTTGCTCTTTTCTTTGCTCAAGTAATATCTTAGATAATAGGCCATTATTAGTTAGATTTAAATTGATTTATTAAATTTTGTGAATTAATATTTGTTTATTATTTTAAGATTGAACATATTATAATTATTTTATGGTCAGCTAATATGTCACTTATTTATTTATTAATCACAGTAATTCTTTATTAGGCAACTTAACTTAAACTTTAATTTTACACAACAGTGTTAGTATTAAAATCCCTGAGGTTATTTACTCTTGTTGTTTTAGTAAATATAATTCTGTAAGATAATCTTATAAAGTAAAGCATCATAGGTCTTATTCAGAGAGTGTATGATTTATTGATAAGACTAATCTGGTAAGCATTGAGTAGTGATTTAGATAATCTTTTGTATGGTTTATTAAAAGATCAATATGCTGTAGTTATAGTTCATCAGTATTGGATTTGATCTTTACTTGATTATACATCTCTGGATCATCATCTTTTCCTTTAAATTTATTGTAACCCCACTGAGGCGAGTCATTTAGAGTCTCTTATTTATATTTTATTTTATTTCATTTCATTTCAATTTTATTCCATTTCTTTTCATGTCATTTCTCTTTTTTTTCTATCATCTCATTTCATTTCTCTTTCCTTTATTCTATCTTCTTCTTATATGTCTCTCTTTCATATCTTTCTATCATCTCAGCTATTTAAAACATTCATTAAGAGTTTCTTTCTATCAATCTCATTTCATTTCTCTCTCCTTTATTCCATCTTATATCTCTCTTTCATATCTTTCAATCATCTCATTTCTTTTCTCTCTCCATTAAAAATATCATCTCTGTTACTTTTCCTTATTTCTCTTCCTCCTCGATTCTTTTCTTTTCCATCATTTATTCTTACCATTATCATTATAGCTTCATTTCATTATTAGCATTTTCTTCTTTTCTCTTCTCTTTCTCTTTCTTTCTCACACCCCTATCTCCATTTCATTATTAGCATTTTC